>MU223303.1:414084-425683 GCA_018584345.1 Thuja plicata | reverse complement strand
ATTATCATTAATGGCCATTAAATATTAATATCTCTTAAAATACTCATTATTTTTCCAAACCATCTAAACAGGAGGTCATGACTGTCAACCATCATGTGACCAAGTGCCCTGCTAAAAATAGCCACTACTAAAAATAGACTTACTATAAATAGTAAGTCTCTCAAACTGGAGATTCTCTGAAACTCGATCCTAAGATATCTGACGCTCTGTGCAGACACCCTGCCAATCCTAGCCATACCAGAAACCCCACTTATTAAAAATAGTAAGTCAGCCAAAATGACCCGAACGAAGAGCATACCTGATAAACTGAATCTCCAGAATGGAATCCCAACGCTGGCTCCCCAATCTGACCCCCTCTAAACACCCAATTAGCTTGCGAGGGTCGCCAAACCAAGCTAATCCCGAAGTCTGAAAAACGGGGACATTACATCAATGCCTTGTAATTTGATCTTTCTTTAGGTGATTTTAGGTCTTTTTGGTATTTTGGAGTTGTTCATCTTAGAATCTCTATTGAACTTGCCCTCCCTAGCATGCCTTTCCTCCAAACTCCCCTTTACCCCTCTCAGCCTCTTTTCCTTCAATTTTGGGATTCTAGCTTTTCTCATCTTTGCATGCATTTCCTCTAAAGTCCCTTCCATTTTCAAGAATTGGGGATTTTAGACTTGGACATCCCGACATTCATCTTGGAGCTTCGGGGTTTTTTTGCCAATCTTTCCCCTTTGGCATGCAATGTCTAGAAAGTCCATAGTTCAAACTTCAAATAATGACAGAATAATTATCAAGATATTCGATATTCAATAGTAAACATAGGTGAAATTCTCCTTAAATAAGAGTTACAAACAATTTATATGATAAGAATAAGATCAACAACTAAGGAAAGCATAAGATACTAAAAGAAAAAAAGAATATTCCTAAAGTCTATCTTAGCAACTAGTAATAATATTTTAATACCCTCCCTTAATGGTTAGTCTATTAACTACACGTATCTTATCCCAAAATTTGACAAATTTTTCAAGACTCAAAGACTTGATAAGTATCTCTATATTTTGGTCCTCTATTGGAGCATACTACAACATCGTGGATCCATCTTCTTCATGTTTTTGTATGAAATGACAATGAAGCTCAACATGTTTTGTACACTCGTGGAAGATTGGATTCTTGGCCACCTTTAGAACCCCTTGACTGTCACAATACAAGGATGAAAGTCCTGCTTGACACATGTGCATGTCTGCAAGCATCCTCTGTAGCAATACTGGCTCACATGCTGCTTTGATTGTTCCCTAATACTCTGCTTCTATCAAGCAAAGAGCTACTAGCTGTTGCTTTTTACTGGCCAATATGACTGCACCCATTCATCAATAGAACATGCCCAATCTGAATCTATGAACCCAACCAGGCAAGGATCTTTGAAAGTAGGACATAAAACGCCAAAGTCAAACATCCCTTTCACATATCTCAATACCCTCTTCACTGCAACCCAATGTTTTCCCTTAGTTACTGTCATGAATCTAGAAATGTAGCACACAACATAGCTCAGTTCAAGTCCAATGGTTTTGAGATACATAGGACTACCCACTAGTTGCCTAAACGTTGACTCATTGATCACCTTTAAGTCTATTTTGGTTGGAAGATTCAACCCTTTCTCCAGAGGTGTAGATGAGATCTTACAATCTATCATCCTAAATTTGTCTAGCAAACTCTTAGCATATTTACACTAAGAAATGAAAATAGTGTCTGCCAAATATTACACCAAGACAATAATTTAGGAGGCCTAATCTTGTCAAGTCAAAAGTCCTGCTCAAATTCCATTTGATTCGCTCAATCAAATGTGCCCCACTACCTATTATGATGATATCATCCACATAAATGACCAAATGGATTGTCACTGCCTACCCTTTTGACCTACAAGTTAGGAAATGAAGGACTTTTCTCAAAACCTTGTTCATCCAAGTACATGTCAATCTTTATGCACCATGCCCTACAAGCCTGCTTTAGGCCATAAGGAGCCTTTGTTAGTGAAATACTAAAGCTCTTTCGTACAATGTGATGTCCACTTTCCAAAATAGGATTTAATAATAATAATAAAACTAAATGAAATTAAAATATAAAATAAATGAATGAATAATAATATTATAAAATAAATAATAAATATAATAATCATATAAATCAAATATAATATATATATATATATAATGTCTAAAGTTGCTTCTACAGACAATATATAATAATCATTTATCTATGTGAACAATATATTACAACATGATATCC
Organism: Thuja plicata; assembly: GCA_018584345.1. Taxonomy (NCBI): domain Eukaryota; kingdom Viridiplantae; phylum Streptophyta; class Pinopsida; order Cupressales; family Cupressaceae; genus Thuja; species Thuja plicata. The sequence goes on along the minus strand of MU223303.1, from coordinate 423,415 downwards.
AACTGCTATAGACTGGTATCAATAGATATAGGCGACAATGTTTGACACAATTTCTGACATAAGCTTCTTTGTCTGACTGACTTTTCTTCTAAACTACCGTACATAACATGGGAGGACTTAAGACATTACTAACAGCAGTAAAAGAATATCATCAATGATTATAAGACATTTCAAGGACATTCATCACCGTAACCAAGGGGATGCAAATTAAAGGAGGCCAATCGAGATTAATGTTGGTGGTTTAGATTAGTCAAGCTGTGACTAATGTTCAACGCCAATAAACGACTTGTATATGGAATAATGATTAATGTCCCTTATGTTAATGTTTGGTAGCTAGATCGGATTCTAGTTTTACATTATTTTAATTAGGAGAATTAAAATAATAAATTAATTATTTAAATGGGAGAATTAAATAATTTAAATACATTAATTATTTAATTAAGGAGAATTAAATAATATATGTAATTGGAAAACTAAATAATATTATCCATGGATGGATTAATTATTTATTTAATTGGGAGAATAATTTATTGTGAGATTAATTATATAATTGGAAAATTAAAAACTTTGTTATTTTAATTAGGAGAATTAAAATAATGAATTAATTATTTAATTGGAGAATTAAATAATAATATATTTAATTGTGAGGTTGGGTGAAGTAATTATTTAACTGGAGAATTAAATAATATATTGTGAGATTAAATTATTTAATTGGAGATTTAAATAATTAATTATTTAATTAGAGAATTAAATAATATAGAGATTAAATTATTCAATTCGAGAATTAACTAATTTATTTATGGTAGTTATTTTAATTAGAAAAATAAAATAATATAAATTGAATTAATTATGGGCTGGGCCCAAATTATGGTGTCAATATTGTAATTTCAAGGTCGGCCTTGTAGGCCGACCTTGCATTGTAATTGTTCTACCTCATATATATGAGGATTTGATTATATACATACATATGTAAGATCGTTGATTTACTTACTCAGCGATAATCTGATCTTAGGCAGCAAATTTCATCTACCATTCAGCAGTGATTTATCCTCATGCATTCTGTGATCAAGCTAGCGAATTAAACTTCTGCAATTCCCAAGGACTGTGATGATATGTAACCAGCAAACACTCAAGTCTGCTATCTGTAACAGAAACATATTGGCCTCTCATATTCTGCGATATCTAGACATCTGAGATTGGATTGTTGAATTGAAGCAGTGAGCATAAATCAGAGCTTGTTCAAAAGCATATACAAGGCAGATCTCAAGCATATGCAAGCCTTTTACATTTGGCGACATATTGTAAGTTATGTGATTACAATTGAGGGCAATAATAGATGATTAATTTGATGCTGGATTTTTTACCTCCAGGAGGGAGGTTTTCCCAGGGTATTTTGCTGTCCTTGTACATTTTACTTATTGTTCATTTAGATAGTTTTGAGCTTATTTATATTTCAGTTTTATAGTGACTTATAGATCAAATTAATTAAAGACATTATTGACTTGAATCTATATTAAAACTGGATTAACATTTAGATCTGATTACTAAAATTAACACCTTAATTATATCAAGCATATCTAATCGATAACTAGTATCAACATAGGCAGCGATTATAATTATCGAATGGAGTTGTGATAAGTATAATTGAGTTCTGAAAAGGTACAATGACAGCGATTTTAAAAAGGGACGGCATCAGCGATAAGATACCAATTGTTTAAGTAAAATAATGTTTATGAAGAGATTGGTTATGAAAGTCAAGGGATGACTCTTCGATGAAGTGATACACCAAGAGGTGTGACCTCTAAGATAATTAAGATATAAGAGGGAGACCAATCACACTAATTCATCATGGAAGAATCAAAGATCATTGGTGTTTATCGATTTAGAAGATAATTGGTGTTCATCAAAAGGAAATAAATTATATTGCTGGCAAGCAGCTATGAAGTAATACTGATCACAGAATATCATATCTGAATCTTCTTAGCATAAAGAACCACTATATGATCGAATAGAGATATTTTATATATATATATATATATATATATAGATATATAGATATATATATATATATATATATATATATTTGTGTATGTATATAAAATTTAGTCTATTGTAAATAGGGGCCAAAAAAGACATGCACATATAGAAATATATATCTCATAATAATAGTGATTAGATATATCGATCATAGAGATATTATGAATATATCTTTATATATATATATATATATATATATATATATATATTTGTGTATGTATATAAAATTTAGTCTATTATAAATAGGGGCCAAAAAAGACATGCACATATTGAAATATATATCTCATAATAATAATGATTAGATTTATGAGGATAATTGTTATATAAATATATATTTGTAATACCAAGGAATTAGAATGTTTATAGTCTATTCCTTAATCACTTACTATAGCCCCCTTAAGAGGATGGGTTTCTGTCAATTCAGGAGAGGCAAAGTAAATCCTCACAAGATAGGTGAATTCCAAGATGGGTAAGGATCTGTATTTCCAATGCCTTGAGGGAAAATCCCGAGATAGGTATGAACATGCAGTCCCAATGGCTTGACGAAGCCTACTTGTAGATTGGTGTCAAGCGCCCTACGACATCGAAATTCCCATCCTCCTTAAGGTTGGCATGTTTAAGATAGAAGAAGAAATTGGGCTTAAATGTGTTAACTGTTAAATTTATTATCGTTTCTTAAAATAAAGTCAATTTAGATGCATAGTAATGTACGTTAATCATTGAAAATTGGCAGCCTCCGAGTTGGGGACATTACATACAACCCGAAATCCTTGAGGTTGAGTCGTGTACACTTCTTCCTCTAAGTTTCCATTAAGGCACTTTTCATGTCCATTTGATGGACTTTCCAGCCAACCTGTGTTGCCATGGCCACAACCAGATGAATGGTGCCCATCTTTGTTATTGGAGCAAAGGTCTCCTCATGATCAATGCCTTCTCTCACCAAGAATCCTTTAGCCACTAATTGTGCTTTGTACTTTTCAAGTGTAGCATCAGCTTTGTACTTGATTTTGTACACCCATTTCCAGCCTATGGGTTTCTTCTTTCGAGGAAGATCTTAAAGAACCCAAGTCTTATTCTTTATAAGACTTTGATGTTTGATGTCCATGATATTTTCCCATTTTGGTTTACTTTTTGGCTCTGCAAAATTATGGGTCTCATAAACACTCTAAATGTTATCCATAAGTGCAAAGTCAACAATGTTCTTCTTGCTCTTGCCTCTGGTTGATCTGCCCTCGAGCATTTCATCATCCCAAACATCACCAAGAAGTTTTTTCCATCACTTACATCTCTTTGAAGAAACCCCTCCATCCAAATCAATGTTGTCATCATGACTTGGGTACTCTGATACTATATCATCCAGATACTCGTATAGGTTAGTACCTTCCTAAGAGATTCCACATGTTTGGAATCATCAAAGTCCCTTCCCCACTCAGGTGTAGCTAATAGAAGCATGACACCTAAATCTTGAGCCTTCAAAGGCTCATCCACTGAACTCTTGATATCAGAAGAGGACTAAAAAGGCCCAACCTCTTCATTAATAACCAAATACTATTGTATGTCAAATGATTTAGTTTCCACATCAATCAACTAATAGGCTTTATGATTGTTATTATACCCTATGATCATCAACTTCTAACTTTTGGAGTCAAGTTTGGTTCTCTTGGCATCTGGAATCTAGACATGCGCAATAGAACCAAAAACCTTCATATGGCTCACTCTTGGTTTCCTCCTAGACCATGTTTCCTTTGGGGTCTTCTCCTTCACTGCTTGTGTTGGAGACATGTTGAGATGGTCTACTGCAGTATAGATGAAAAACATGATGAGTTTTTATAGGGCTCATGAGTACTCCTGATTCAAAATGTTAGGCGAGCTATTTGCCCAAAAACTCGTTGACAAGTTTTTGAAAAATTGATGGCGATTTTTTCCTATAAAACTCATGATTAAATGCAAAAAAATTGCAAGCTTTGTATTAAAAAGTCGCCCAAATTCATATATATATTTTTATTAATTTTTGTGTTGCCCCAAACCCCCACACATGGCAATGCCCCTTGAACTTGTTGGGGACGTCGCCCCTAGACCCCCTTGAGGGGCACTACCCCTAAACCTCGCGAGAGCCTCCACTCGCAAAGCCCCATTAGTTATTGAATCTGTCAAATAAAAAAAATGATAACAATGAGGGCGTGATACGAGATTGGGATATAACTCTTGAGTGCGCCTGCTTAGATGTTATTAGTGCACAACTTGCCAAAATCTCTTTAGATGAGGCAACTTCTACATCTGACATGGCTAGTAGAAGTAAAATTATAACTCATTTAGAGTTTAACTTATTTTTGGTCTATGGTATGCATTAAATTCTAATTTTGATTTATATATGATGGAAATTAGTAATATGCTCAACAAAATTAGTAATGTGTGTTTTTGAAGAATATTTTTAAACATTTAAGTATATAAATATTTAATAAAATTGTCGCGTTTCTTTGTTGATACGTAATAGTAATATACCAATAAAAAAGAGTATTACATCAACTTTGGTACAAATTAGCCATAAATAGGCCTTCCATATCAAACCCTACCCCACTTGATGCCAAAACAAGCCATCATTCATTACAGATATTTTCCCCCCAAAAAAGCCCAAAAAAGGATTTAGTGAGCGGCAAGTTACAGGAAGAACTTTGGCATCATGAATACATGTTTGACAAAAGAGATTTCTAATCTTAGACTATAGCCTATCACAATGTTTCAAAACCATTGGCCCTTCTCACATCAATGGCTCAAAAAATCGCCAAGAAGAGAAAACCCTAGTTTGTAACTCACCCCACGTGCACTTATTTTGTAAAACCAAAAAACTCACCGATCCAATACCAATTTTTGACATGCTCTATATAATGCAACTTTTTCAGAAAGTCACAGCCACACTCCACCTTCACCCTGTGCCAATCCAGCTCCATCCTAGTGATGTCTAGTAGAAACGAAAGTCTTTCCACCACTTCATTGAGATCCAGCAAATTATATACATCTCTAGGTTGAGGTATTCCAACTCCAGGAGCGGTAAAGACAATCATGTCTTTAGCCCCTTCAAGGTATTCCACTTGAACCATCATTCTGACCATTGTTAAAATCATTGCTTATGGCTGGTTCATATCTAGTAATTATATCACAAAGCGGGAAGCAATATCAGAGTTGACCCAACATCTTTTCTCAAAACTAAAAAAATCCCATCCTAGGTTGAGATTTGGCTACCATTTCAAGCTACCCATATGCTTTAGACACTGAGCTTAGACAAGCACTGGAAATGCAACACAAAAATGCCATTTGCCACATTGCGCCCTTCAATCTGATAAAAGTATCCATTAATACTCCTTGACCTAATTGATGTTCAGACCTTGCACTCTACTAATATCATACCTCACACCCTCCCAGCTTCGAATCTTTTGTGGAAAAGGATTGTCAAAACTGGTGTTTAAAAAGTCGAACCCACATTCAACAATAAATGCCATTGCTTTTATTCTAGCCTTAACATAAATGGACAGTATATTTAATATTTTTGAATAGCTTCATGGAAAATAATCTTGTTTTTTGTCCCAAACATCCTTGGCCTCGTACTAGCTCTCAAGGCATTTTTAGGGCACCAAATTATCTTATTAATGTTTTGACCCACCCAAGTTTTAATTATCACCAAATTAGGAGACTTCCCATATGTGATTGCCAACTGTACCACTTGCGGGTCGGGGACACGAGTGGGAGCCACTCTCTAGACCCACTCTAGTACCTAGTCCTAGGCTCATCCCATTCACAATGAATGAGGTAACAGAATGAATCACAATGCCACATTTCAAAAGACAATATTCTCCTATTTCCAATTCTAAGCTCAAGCCACAATAACCTTATATATCATCACTATTCACAATTATCACATTTGCCCAATTGGCCATAATCACATGAGAACGTATCCAGTTTGATCTACAAATGAAACTTTACAAATAATATGCATTATCCCGCATAATAATATCTGAAAACAATCAAATTTTTCTTTCATCTCATATCTCAAAATTGACCCATAAACAGGTCCATGGCCTTGCCACCATTGAAGGACCTTAGGCTCAAATTTCAAAATGCAAAAAACCAATTATAAAAATACCCTTTGGGTTCTAATATGGACAACGTTACATTCCAATAATAAAATTCACATTTCATGTATTCTAAATCAATTTTGATACCATAACCTTACCTAGGGCATGTTTTTGACATTTTAAACAATACAATGCATAAATCCATTTGGCTCAAACCAAAAATTTGTTTTGAAACACAATAGCAATCAAACAAAACCAATTTGAATAAAAAAAAATGAGAAAACTGTGAGAAATCAAAGTTTCCCTACCTCAGCTTGAGCAAATTTCAAACTTGAAGCAAATGACACACACCCAATGGTTGAGCAAATCCTTTGGACAGCAGAAACGTCTCTCAAGAGCAATGCAACAAGTGTTAGGAATAGAGATCTTTATTAGAGAGAATTCAATGTTCTTTATTTGTGCTGTTCACAAAATATTATCTTATGTTGATATATATGTATTTATATATTTGCCGAATTATAATTGCAGAGATATGTATTTCGTATGTTGCTGTGGTAATAACATGCACACTGTAATTGATATTATTCCACAGCCACATAAGATAGCGTTTATATATATGATATAAGAGTCATGTCTATGTAGAGACATGACCGTACGTGGCTTAAGCCACGTAGGGTCATGTCTTACATATTCATGCCCTTTCATTAATTGCTATTATACATATAAACCGTGGCAGTGTATTGTGTGTTACGTATAACTATCGTACAATAGTTATCGTAACACATATCTAATATATAGTGTTACGTATAACTATCGTACAATAGTTATTGTAACATATTCACTACTATATAATCAGTATCAACTATGGTCGATTTCACTTGCAATAGTTACGTATAACCATCAATGATAGTTATCGTAACATATGGTATCAACCATATTTAAATCCGATCCAATACATATTAAATGTATTAAATGCAATCGACTAAAATCGATTCATTCTAACATAAGCATATCGAATCTGATCAATATAATTTCATTCGAATATATACATATATATATACATTAATTATATGTATGCATATTGATGAGTCAATCAAATCGAAGCTATAATTTAACACTCCCTCTTAGCAAGAGAGGATTGATCAGAATCATGATATCCGAATGGGAGAATATCATGATGTGAGTGTTATCGTAATCCCCGACTTAATTCAGAACTGGATTTTTGTAATAACACTTAATCACTTCATATCAAGGTAACCGGCATAGTCCGGGACACAAGTTTACTGTACTCAATCCTGATAGAAGAGTTTATCACAATCCCTGACTAAATTCGGAACTGGATTTAGTGCTAAGAATTGGTGTCAAGATATCCAACGCATTCTGGATCAAAAGCTTGAGGCCCACGTTATCATAATCCCCGGCTCAATTCGAAACTGGATTAAATGATAACTTAATTGGGTCAAACTATTGTTCAAGTCGTCACCTTACAATAGTGACCTCACACACATGAAAGATCGTCACCTTGCAAAACACACGATAGTGCAATATTTTATTTATATTTATTCATGAATACATCAATTTACATTACAGTGAGATTTAGTCTCAGAAATTTAATCACAACTTAATCATACCAAGTTTCTTCCTGAAGTACTCGATTTTCAACTTTGCAAGAGGCTTGGTAAAGATGTCAGCATTTTTTTCTTCAGTACTGATGTAGATCAATTTGATAATATCTCTGTCTATCATGTCTATTATGTAGTGGTAAGGAATTTCTATGTGCTTGGAACGATTGTAAAAGACTGGATTTACTGAAAGTGTAATGCAGCTTTGATTGTCACAATGAATTACTGTAGGCTTTAGAGGCTTGCCGAACAATCCAAATAGTAACTTCCTTAACCATACTGCTTCTCGAGCTCCCATTGAAGCAGCCATATATTCTATTTCGGTAAACTTTGAGCGACCGCTGATTGTTTCCTACTGAACCAAGAAATCATTGTTGATCCAAGACTAAAGCAACATCCTGTGGTGCTTTTACGGTCAATTGAATTTCCAGCCCAGTCAGAGTCAAAAAAGCCTTGGAGTTGTATCTCAACATTCTCGTATTTTAGGCCCATTCCAATTGTACCACATAAGTATCTTAGGATATGTTTAGCAGCTGTTAGATGGATCTTCTTTGGTTCGCACATGAAATGACTTAATACATTTGTAGCATAGCAGATATCAGGACGAGTGTTTACCAAGTACATGAGTGATCCAATTAGCTGTCTATAATATGTAGGATATGTAGGTTATGAATCTGTGGCTTCATCTTTGAGCTTATGAAGATTTGTTTCCATTGGAGTGATTAATGGTTTACAATCCATCATGCCAAATCTGGTTAATATGTCCATGGTGTATTTTCCTTGATTTAGGAAAATATAGTTTTCCTTCTGTAATACTTCTAAGCCTAAGAAGTAGTGTAACAGACCTAGATCCTTCATATCGAATTTGTTTGTGAGATCTTGTTTGCATTTAGCAATAAGATGATCTTCTCCTATTATTAATAAATCATCAACATAAAGAACTAGAATTACCATTTCACCTTTGGATATTTTGAATTATATATTAGAATCAGCTTCATTTTTGGAGTACCCTAACTTGGAGAGATAACTGTCTATTCATTCATACCAAGCCCTGGGAGCTTGCTTAAGGCCGTAGAGGGCTATCTTCAATTTGCAAACATAACTATTTTTGTCATGGGTGGTGAAGCCTTCCGGTTGTTCTATGTATACTTCTTCTTCAATAACACCATTTAGAAATGTTGTCTTTACATCCATTTGATGTATCTTCCACCTTTTGGATGCTACAATAGCGATAATAGTTCTCACAGAAGTATATCGAGCAACCGAAGCAAAGGTTTGTTCGTAGTCAATTCCGGCCTTTTGAGAAAAACCCTTGGCAACAAATCTAGCTTTATGTTTTTCAATATTACCATCTGAAGCATATTTGATTTTGAATAACCATCTTGTAGAGACAACTGATTTTCCTTTAGGTCTTGGTACTACTTCCCAAACATCTTTTTTTACAATAGATTGATATTCCTCGATCATCGCATCTGTCCAGGCTTGACATGTTAAAGCTTCTTTAACATTAGATGGTTCGGATTTTGTAAGTTCAGCCATAAGTGCAAGATAGCATCTTTGATTTCTTGTTCTCTTACTTTCTTTAAATATTTCATCTGGTTC
>MU223303.1:375565-395629 GCA_018584345.1 Thuja plicata | reverse complement strand
CTGAGGAAGAGGTAGATGCCATTGTTTTTCCTTTTCCTATGACAATAAATTTGTATACATATTCAATATAATAATAAAACAAGAGAATGTAAAATTTAAAAATTCTGGAAAATAATGGACAAATGAACGAGAAATGAAAAAAAAAAAAAATGCTTAAACAAAAATAAAAACTTGAAGCAAATGGAACAAGAACTTACCTCTTCCACTCATTGTAAGCTTGCACAGGTGTAGAAATGAGGCACAATCACTTGAAGAACGTCCACAAATCAAGCTTTCAACTCCTCCTTGCACAACCAAGCTCTTGCTCAAACACCTATTTCCTCTTGCTCAAGACCAAATAAGCTGTTTGCACACCACAAATGACAATTAGAAGCAAACAAAAGCCTTTAAACTCACCTTTTTAGGGCTGTGGATCCCAAATTTTTATAAATTTTGGCATAAAAAAGCGTTTTCACTAAAACCGCGCCCAGAATTCGGCCCAAATTCGACCCAAATTCGATTTTTTTCACCAAATTCGCCCGGGTTTGAACCATGCCAACCCGGGTTCGAATTTGGTCTGCTGAAAATCGGACCCTGCCCTGTCAGTCCGGACCCACAGTCGAACCGGACCCGGACCACGAACTGGTTCGAATTTGTCCGGGTCCGTGGGGGTCCAGGGCCGAACCCGGTATCCTAGTTAATTTTACATGATAAATCTCCTAAATTTGAGTTTGAGGTGATAAAAAAAATCGAAGTACAAGCACGAATTCGCAAGATTGAGAACCATTACCCAAGCCTTGTTGCTCTTGAACATCCTCAGAAATCATGTCAGATCAAGTATGTATATAGGCCTCTCGAGTGTTGTTCCTTTAAGCATTCTATATATAGTTAGAGTATGTTTGTCTTGAACCATTTGGTTCAAGAAGTTAAGATAGGTTTCCTTTCCGTCTGTCTTAGTTTAGTTGTTTTGTGGAGCCTAGAGAGTAATTTGCATTGAGCCATTTGACCCAAGTAGTTTGGTCACTTAGCGATTTAGTAGTTTAGTTGGCTACAGTGTAGATGTTCATTCTTTGGTAGTTTAGTTTAGAGGGATCCCGATTTGTGAGAAAGGGTGAGGTATTATACAACACACTCTGGTGTTTCCCCGATAGGATCACATCGTTAATTTCCTGGGTGTTTCTTCGTGAGGTTCTCATGAACTGGACATCATTCCTAATAGCCTCATAATGCGAAAATGATCTATCCTAAATTTGGAATAGTCACATGTGCTTTGAGTACTTGAATCTTTCGATTACAACATTTTACTCACACTTAAGTGCTCCAAGTCATTGGAATTTTCAAGGAGAAGTTGGAGTTACTGAAAAGATCCTACGCCATCTTTAGCATCACTATGGTTTCTCAAAACCGATTATAAGCTTCACTGCTTATGGGCCAAAATGAAATATGCAAAAGAGATAAGGCAATATCCAAAGAAAAAAAAGTTTATGACAGGAAAGTGAGTTGGTTTGGGCAGTGGGTACGCTCCCCATTGATCCTGAATTCAGCTCCTGGACCTTGATATTTAAAAGATGAAAGTGGGAAAAGAAAAATATTTGAGGTATTTTGGCATTGGGTGTGCGGATATCACTACTAGTACTATTCAATTCAAATCTACTAACAATAGAGCAATGTTCATGGTGAAATCACAATGATAACCTCATCGGGGCTATGGATGCCTAACTGGAAGGGAGGCTCTATCTAAGATGCTCTTGAAGTATGGATGTCAACTAACTACAAATGGTTCTTAGACGATTTTTTCTGGTCTTGTCAAGCGAGGAATGAAAACACTTGCACACACGTGGGTAATCGAAGATGAAGGGTCTTAGCTCAATTCGTGATTTCTTCCATTTTGAGTGCATTTCGTAGGTGAAAAGGGGATTCATCAAAGGTTCTACGTTCCAAACAAGTTTTATCCTTGAAATGTTCAGGAACATTTCTTTCAGTGGGTGCTAGATGTTGTGAGGTTTACACACCATCGCCCCATTGCAAATGGGGACACCCTCTTTTTGCTTTGGCAGTAATAGAGGTCTTGGTAGCAACTTCAAAGTCTTTGAGTCTAAGAAATGAGTTTGAGCAACATTAGTCTCCCTCCAAGTCAAGATGGTAAGGTTATAAGCAAGACCTCCCCAACAATGGACTAGCAAGCTTAAGATGAAGTCTAGCCCCCTTACACTTAGAAATATTGAAGCCTAACTTTAAGGAGGTAAGAGGATGGAAACAAGGAGAATAGGGAGTGAAAGATGGTGAGGGAATTGATTGAAGTTGATACAAGCATGTGTTGATATTATGGCCTTTACGGCAAATATCTCTAACTTGGATAATAATAATAATAAATATATAGAATATATTTATTATTATAATAAATCGATATGCATAAATAATAATAATAAATATTAGAGATATTTATTATCTATTGTTTATCTAGTAGATCGATTTAATCTATATATTATTAGAATGAAATTAAATAAACAAATTTTATTTAAGGGCCCAAGTCAGCCTCTTGGAGCAAATGTATTTTTAGTACAACTCGGCCCCTTGTGGAGTGTTTTCATTCTCATATATATATGGATCGAGTCTTGAGGAGAGACATACCAAAAACATAACGTGTGCTTCTCCCTTAAGAGTCTCCAAACTGTGACTTACTTCTCCATTCCAAAAAGTGCGAAATACTTAAGGAATGCATATTCAACATGTATGAAGGGCTGCGATTGGTAAACATCAAGTGTGAATTGCATCAGATATTTAATCTGATATTGAAGCACATGGATCAGCGATAATTGGATCTGAGCCTGTAATTTGAAATACATAGAACCTTGGTTATCAAATTTGGCCAACTCTAAGACTTGCGAATCTGATTTATAATAATATCGGCATCTTATCAAGGAAAGTGAATTTAGAGCAGTGAAGATACACAAGGCAGTGATACTTACATCTGTCTATACTTGAGCAAAGTACTCCAGGAATTGGTGAGAATTTGGAACTAGTTATATCAGCCTTAAGGGTAGATCTAAGGCATTGACTAGCTGATCCAAGGACAGATCAAAGTGCAGATCATTGGCATCTTGAAGGCATAGTCAAAGTCTGATTTCCGGGTACTTTCCTTCCTCCCTTGTGATTTCTTATATCATATCCTGTGCTTAGTTTTGATAGATCTCTATAGTTTGAAAATTCCTTGTTAAAATCTGAAAAATATTAACATGGTATCAGAGCCTAGGTAGAGGAAAAGATCAATTTTCAGATCTAGGAATTCAAACTAACTCTTTCAAACTAAGTTATCATGTCAACCGGGATTAGACCTGAAGATAGGCTTGAAGGAGATATTAATTATACATCTTGGAAAATGAGGATCTTGATTATTTTAAGGGAATTGGAAATTAACTCAATTATTGAAAATCCTCCTCAAGCTAATATGGATGCGGATGAGAAGAAGGAATGGAACAAAAACAACAATAAGGCAATGAGAATTATTGTTGACAATGTTAAAGATCACATTGTGCCTACAATTGCCAGTTTGGAGACTGCACATGAAATGTTCACTTTATTAACTGGAATGTTTCAGATCATCAACACTAACAGGGCTCTAGCTCTTTAAAACAATCTCTCTCGAATCAAGATGACTCAAGGAGAATCAATTACATTCTACTTCATGAGGATCATGGAGCTAAGAAACCAACTATCATCCATTGGATTCACCTATGATGACAAAGAGCTTGCAATGACAGCTCTAAATGGATTACCACTTGCCTGGGATGCATTCATTCAAGGAATCTATGCCCGTCACGAATTACCTTTACTTGACAGGTTAAAAACAAAATTTCTTCAAGAAGAATCGAGGTTGATATCTAGAGGATCAATCTTCAAGGAAGACATTCAAGTCCTATACTCTCAAACCTTCAAGAAAGGGAAAGGCAAGTTCAAAAAGAAGAGAGATTTCCAAGGAAAGGAAACGGACAAACGGTTTGAAACTCAAGGAAGTTCAAAGGACAATGAAGGAAGAGGGAGGAACCCTAAGAAGAAGAAACCTTTCAAGAGGGACTTGTCCACAACACAGTGCTATAAATGTGCGACGTTTGGTCACATAGCCGTAAGTTGTCCTAAGAGAAACAACCTTCAAGCATCCATTGTAGAGGTGAAAGAACCTGAATCTGAGCACCTTGCATTTTAAATGGATCTTGCATTTTGAGAGGGAGTTTATATATGGGCTCACTTGGGAAATTTTTTCAGTTATAAAATCCTTTCCCTGATTATATACATTGACATATTTTTTTTAATTCATTTGATTTGTGTATGAGTGGCATCATACACAGCTATTCAGTTTGTTATCCTGATTACATATTACATATGGTTGTATGAATGGGTCATACTTCTCATTACATTGGTTTTGTTTTGAATATGCTTTCTATTTTCATGGATAATTTATACTTGTTCTATGAGAGAACTACATTTGGATATTGGTTATGGCATTTGGTTACATTCAGTATACTTATTATGTATGTATGAAGCATACATTATTGGCTTATTGTATACTTTAGCATGTATGTATGGAGCATACTTTATTGGCTTATTGTGTATGGATGGATCATACTTTCTTTCATATGGCTGATATTATATGTGATTCTATGTGTGAACACATTTTCTTTTACTCTTATACTTATGTGGATTCATGAGATAAGATTTTGTTTATGAGATTTATTTGGTTATGATTATTCATTTGGATACACTTATGCTCATGGCTAAGTTGTTCTTATGAATTGGAGATTTAGAGAATATCATGGATTTGATATTCTTCTCATGGATCAGGGATCCATTGTTGATCATTTGGTGGACATCATGGACTTGATGTCTGGAGACCATTGCTCATAGCATTTGGTGAATATCATGGACTTGATATTCGTTAGACCAATGCTCATGATATCATGGACTTGATATCTCGTGGATCAGGGATCCACATCTGAGTAGTTGGTGGACATCATGGACTTGATGTTGATAGACCATTGCTCTAAGCATTTGGTGAATATCATGGACTTGATATTCGTTAGACCAATGCTACTAACATCATGGACTTGATGTTATGTCATGGACTTGACATCTTGGAGACTAGTGGATCTAAGAAATCCACAAATTGGATAGAAAACATCATGGATTTGATGTTATTTTGGACATGGTTGGCAAACATCGTGGACTTGATGTTACCTTGAGTCGTGGAGACTCGTGGATCTAGGAAATCCACATCCGGTCGGTAAGCATCATATGACATGATGTTACCATAGGAAGATGAATGGTTGAGGAATGATGAAGAACATTTGTGTTCTCATTATATCTAGTAGATAGAGATCTACTATCATAGATGAGAGATCTATTGCATCATGGATGAGGAATCTATTATGGTTATGTTTTGAAGGATCTATGACTGGATCTTTGCCTCAAGTCCAAGAGGGAGTGTTGATATTATGGCCTTTACGAAAAATATCTCTAACTTGGATATTAATAATAACTATATAGAATATATTTATTATTATAATAAATCGATATGCATAAATAATAATAAAAAATATTAGAGATATTTATTATTCATTGTATATCTAGTAGATCGATTTAATCTATATATTAATAGAATTAAATTAAATAAACAAATTTTATTTAAGGGCCCAAGTCGGCCTCTTGGAGCAAATACATTTTAAGTCCAAGTCGGCCCCTTGTGGAATGTTTTCATTCTCATATATATATGGATCGAGTCTTGAGGAGAGACATACCAAAAACATAACGTGTGCTTTTCCCTTAAGAATCTCCAACCTGCGACTTACTTCTCCATTCCAAGAAGTGTGAAATACTTAAGGAATGCATATTCGACATGTATGAAGGGCTGTGATTGGTAAACATCAAGTGCGAATTGCATCAGATATTTAATCTGATATTGAAGCGCATGGATCAGCGATAATTGGGTCTGAGCTTCTAATGTGAAATACATAGAACCTTGGTTATCAAATTTGGCCAACTCTAAGACTTGCGAATCTGATTTATAATAATATCGGCATCTTATCAAGGAAAGTGAATTTAGAGCAGTGAAGATACACAAGGCAGTGATACTTACATCTGTCTATACTTGAGCAAAGTACTCCAGGAATTGGTGAGAATTTGGAACTAGTTATATCAGCCTTAAGGGTAGATCTAAGGCATTGACTAGCTGATCCAAGGACAGATCAAAGTGCAGATCATTGGCATCTTGAAGGCATAGTCAAAGTCTGATTTCCGGGTACTTTCCTTCCTCCCTTGTGATTTCTTTATATCATATCACGTGCTTTGTTTTGATAGATCTCTATAGTTTGAATATTCCTTGTTAAAATCTGATAAATATTAACAGCATGAAGGAAAGGACACTTAGTGAATAAGGGTGAAGGAACAATCAATGAGGAATGAAGTCAATTATAAAACAACTTGGAAAACTCGACTTAGAAATTAATTTTGAGAGTCAAAACAAGGTGGACGATTTGACATGAAGATGTGATAAAAGATGCAAGGAGGAAAACAAGTGTTTAAGTTTGAAGGGAAAAAACCTGGACATGGAGGTGGAAGAAATCTAGGGTCTCATGTCAACAATTGTGGACGACGAACCTCAAATTTCCCCCCATTAGTATTGAGCAAGTTTCGACTTTGTTTGACTTCTTGTGGTGAAATATGATGATTTCAAGGTGGAGAAAAAGTTTCTCTTCCAAAAACAAGCTTGATTTGAGTAATAAAAGGATCAACTTGTCGATGAAACCGCCTCTATCAGACCTACACTCAAGAAGAAAACATCATCAAGTCTAACTTTCCAGAATGAGGATCTAAGTCATCACAACATAGAGATTTAAAGGGAAATGAAGAAAAGAAGTAACGGTATAAATCCATGTTGAGAACGTTGTGAACATGGAGGCAGTGGAAATCCAAGGTCTCAAGTCCACACTTGCGGATGAGGACCCCCCATTTTCCATCATTTTGACACAAGATCTCCATTCCTTGGGCATTATGGCAATTAGAAATAAGCATTTTAGGGTGAAGGCCATTGTTATTACCCCCTACACAAAGTCTGGTTTCAGTATGAAGGCATAAAAATCATATCAGTGAGAATAAAAATCTATGACCAAGACTTGAAAATTGAAGAGAGAATCATTGCAATTGGAAGAATTTGAGATGAAATTGAAGCTGAGAATTATTAGAAAAATTGAAATGCAAGAGCTTTTGAGGAAGAAGGAAGCTGGTCCATGTGAAAGAGAAAGTGAGTTGTGAACATAGAGGCAGTGGAAATCCAAGGTCTCAATTCAAACTTGTGGACATGAGACCCTTGATTTCCACCACCTAGTTAGAAGGGAAATTTCATTCAATAAAATTTGGAGGCAATGAAATAATATGCAATTAAGGTTGGAGATCAGTTTTTTTTCAAGCATGATGAGATTCGAAGGGCTGCAAACTCTAAATTCAGATCTGTAATAAGGATATCATTGGACATGAAACGAAATCAGAATGACATTGTTCATCAAAAAGGAGTTTGAAGTCAAAACGCAAATAATAAATTAGGTGAAGGGGAAATGAAAACATGTTATGGACATAGAGGTGGTGGAAATCAAAGGTCTCAAGTCCACACTTGTGGACTTCGACACCTGGATTTTCACCATGCATTTTCACTCAGACAATTCGGCTTGAGGACAAAATTTCTCACCCAAAATCAATTAAACCATTCACCTTGGTCGGCTAGGCGAGGGAAAGATAGATCTTTAATGAATGAGGCAAAAAATTTTGCTAAGTATGGCCTTAAGCCAAGTCTTGGATTTTTTTTTTAAAAGGAAAAATTGCAAATAAAAATTATAATTAAAAAACCTTTTATTTTTCCAAGGTGAAGTCGGCCTAGCCAAGGGTCATGACTCATAACTTTAAGGTGAAGTCAGCCCAGCCAAGCATCCCAACAATTGGAGAATAAATTTGTAGGAAAATTTTAATGGAGGTACTTTGAATTTCATTTACTTGCATTTAAATTTCAATCTTTAGGAAATGTATGAGATTCAAAATACTTAATGGATGATGATGCATGTAGGTTGACGATGCTTAGAGAACAGGGGTCGTGGCAAGATTAAGTTTGAAGACTTCAAGTAAATGGCAGCCTTCCATTAAAGAGGACAAACAAGAAGGTGATTTGAGATCGAGCATAAGGTGAAGATGCAAGTTCAAGATGGAGATCAAAGAACAAATTATGCAAGAAAAATCAAGGCTACAACTGGAGGAAGATTATCATCAACTTGAATTCCCTTCAGGAATCCAGGTTCAATTGGACCAAATAGAATTATCCAGTTATATAAACCTTTCAAAAGAGCAAGACCAAGAAATCAAGATTCCAAGAAAACAAACTATACAAAAGGAATATCAAGGCAAAGATCAAGGTAAAGGCATCAAAAAATATTTCAAGTACAAATACAAGAACAAACAAGTGCAATGAGAAGATTTCCAAGAACTAGAAGAAATTCATGAAGATGAAGCAAGTTGGGAATATGCCATCACAATTGAAGACTTGATAATGTTGAGTATCAAGAGATATTTTATCATCACCAAGCAATTGATCAAGTCTATCAAATAAGGATGCTAATGTGGCATCCACTCATCTTCAACCAATCAAAAGGCTCTAGTTGCACGTGTCCAAGCACATTCAATTAGATCATGCCAAGTGTACATGTGGAGTCCACTTCGTGTCTCTACCTAACCTATTTTTTGATTGGACAATAAAAGCAATGTAATTTTCTTATTGGCCCACAAGGTGGTGCTTTGATGTAATTGGGAAAGCATTTAATGCTTGTAGCTATTAGTTGGATTAGGGCATTGTTGGATAAATCTTGGCCCTTGATCTTGAATCGATCTAGGCCACTCGTTGTAATTGAACAGCTATAAAAGGCCAAGCCTTCTCATTTGTAACATATTAGATTAGACTAGATTAGCTAAGGGAGAGACTTGGAGAAATTGTTGCCACAATGCTATCAAAGCAATTGCTAATTCATGGTTCGTCTTCATGGTGAATTACTTGTGTTGCTATGGAGTATTGCATGGTTTCTACATTTCCTCACTTAGAATAGGATTTTATTTTATGTTGATTAGAAGTAGTGTTTAGTTGAATAGAAGATATTTTGCATGCATTTTTGTTTAACTTGCATAGACCAAACCACTAGATGCTTGTTGATTGCAAGTTTGCCTTGCGTAGTCAAATGGCATATTTATGAGGTTTACAACGATTATTGCTTGCACATTGATATGCATCGATGGATGGTGTTAATGCAATGGTGATAGTTTAAACATCTTACATCTACCTTAGGAGATCACACTACATTGGTTGATGTCGATGGCTAAACTAAATCTAGTAGAGTCACAAAGGCATTCATCATCTCTTACATTCTAAGAGTAGAATAGATTTTTAAACCCTTTCCCTTTGCAGTTTGTTTGGTTGAAAATAGTTGAAAAAAGTGATATCCAATGCATGAACAACGTAAGTCCCTTTGTGATACCTAGCATATTACATTATTACAACTGAGTGAGTCCACAATAAGAAGGAACCTTGGGGTCGCCTCATTTGATCACACGATTCATATACATTGTTTAGCATATGAGTATCCATGTTCAAGAGAGAGTGCCCAAGTTTTCTAAGAGTAGATTTGGTGTTTCATTTGGAATACTAAGTGTTCAATTATGCATGGTGTAGTGGCATAAAACTCACATCAACAATACATGTGTCAATTGAGGGTGCCCAATTTTTCTAGTTGATTCTGGTAGGGTTTTTGGGGTCCTGGGAGCTCAATTTGACCCCAACAAAGATGCTAGTCATAGATCTAGGTGTTTGGAAATGAGGTTGAGGGGTGTTGATGGCATTCTAGTGTGACTCAATACTTGTCTGAGCCCATCTATGACACCTAGAACCTAGTAAAAGGTTCAGTTTTCCAAGTTGGGTTCTGAAACTTTAGGGAGGATCTCGTGTGACTCTAATCACCTCGTGAACCTTGTCTAATGTGCTTGGTGACCTATCCCATTGCTTGGTTAGCATTTTGTGGTTTTAAGTCTTCCACTTGAGCAATATCGCAAGTTGAAAAATTGACCTAATCTTGAGGTTTGAGCTTTAGAGCTTTGCATGTTGCATTTGATTGACTTGAATATTTCAAAAGTAAAATTATTCCCTTCTATCTTATGTTTGCTTAGCTCTTATCTTCAAGGGTTCCTTTGTCAAGTTTTACACAACCAATGCCCAAGCTTAAGATTCTTAATCTCTCATTCCACAAACACCATGAAATCCACTATAATCTTGTTGTCAAACACCCTCGGCTTTCACTATTTTCCTTTCAAATCCTCTATTATCATATCCTTTGTAATGTCCCCTTTTGTGAATGCTCTAGTTCTCACCCTAAAAATTATAATTCTAAGCCAAGCAAGGAAAGAAATAGAATTAAAGACATCATTTATTAATTAAATTGTTGAACAACATAGATCCTAGTTGAGATCCTTCAATCATGTTAGGCAATCATTAAAAAATACAATACATAATATCAAACATTACAACTAGGGTTAGCGCATATATTCGTAATCATCTTAATCACATAATATATATGATTTATTAATCAAGTTCAATCATAATGGCCCAGATAACTGAACACGATAGGGTGCCCCAAGAAACTCTCTACCCTAGGCCCAAGAGTGGATAACCATCCCTCTTGGCCTCGTGTGAGCTTCCGCCATCCATCCTTCGTGAGGTGGTGTGCCTAGTGAGGACAATTGTATCTTCTCTCCCTACTCATGCCACTTTTTGATATCTAGGATTAAGATCCCACTGAATCCATTCCAATAATCAAACAATGTTGAGGTTGGTGGGGAGGTCAAAATAGGCTGTCCGTAGCATCCTTCCCTTCTAAGCCAAAGGGCAGGGCACTCCTTGCACCCCCTTGGCCTCGTGGGATTATCTGTCACAACCATGAGGTGGCATGCTTAGATGAGGACCTCATAGCAGTTTCTCCCTCCTTGTACTCCTTTCCTAACCTCATGGTTCATTGCAACAAATTGATATACAGATTAGGAGTCTAGTCATTCTACATAATTGCCAATATCAATTTATTAAGATTTATTCATCAAATACATTATAACCCATATATTAAACAATACATAACACATACATGTTTATGCATACCACAATTGAACAGTAATGCAACAACCTGCAATAAACAATAATTTACTGATCTGATTGCTTATATGTGTGTGTTCAGAGTTAATCTGCTCTTATATTTCTTTATTCTTCATAGACTCTTCTTACATTTGCATAATGTATTTCTTTGACTCCACTCTTATTTCATTCACATCAGCTTCCTGGTGTATATCTGATTTGTTTATTTATCTTGCACACACAACCTTCACCATAATTCTAAACTCTATTTATACCTTCAAATTTCTCTCAAGGAATGTGACTTTCCTTGAGAGACACAACATTTCTCAACAGATATGCCTTCCTCAAGGGAGGCAACTCTTACAAACACATACTATTTCATTCAAACAAAATCCCAACTTATTGACCACACCCTTTACAAACTCATACAGGTCACACCCTTTGCAAATATAATATCTCTAATATAAATTGCCACCTTTTATTGTTGCCACATATATAATGTAAATCGCATCTTTTCATTAACAAATCGCCAACTTTATCAAGTTTTAGTTAACTTAGTAATCACTTTTGTTATATCTGTTTAACCACTGCATGTTTTCAAAAACAGAGCGCTACCATAATATATTGCAGATCATTGTTGCATTTTAGTGAGTAGATTCTCTCTCCCATGTCATGAATACCAGCCACTGCTTTCTCTTCATTATTCACAATTATTATGTTTTGCCAAATCAGTCAGCCAGCATTATAATGAATGTTTTTGTCTTCTCCAGAATGATCGTTGTTTTCTTTTCTTTGCTGGGAATCAATGCCTTAATAATATTGTCTTTTGACATATCTTAATTGCTGCAATTTCTGTTCATAAAAAGACCTTCCTTGCTCACCTAGAATAATCTCTTAAGAAAACCTTGAAGTCTTGGGGCAAGACAATTTTCCTAAGGCATCAATATTCTTCATGGCGAGGGCATGACATCCTTTTAATCTACCACCAAAAGAAAATGCCATTGGTCCTTCCAAACACTCAACACCACAGGAATCAAGAGGATTTTTCCCTGAGCAAAACAACAACCCCCGATTGCAATCCCCTATATAAAGTAAACGAGATTACTATAGAATGATAAAGCCTATTCTATCCAACTCACAGCCACTTCATACCTTACCAATTTGACCATGCCAACCTGTTTTCAAGTATCAATTATTAATATCTATTAATAACAATTGTCACTAATATTTCAAAAAAATAAAAAATACATAATACAAAAAAAAAAGGCAAAAAGTGAAGCCAGCGCCAAAACATGCTAGCCAAAAAAGCATATGCAATGCCCAGTCAACGGCTACGAATCACCAAGGCACACTTTATTGAAGATTCTTGCAGTTTTTAAAAAGTTTAATCAAGACAAAAAAACTCACACATGGTTTGGGTGCAGATTTTATAAGGTTTTTCCTTTTTAAATATCTATAGTCAAGTTAAGATAAGTGAGCCTGCATCAAATTTAAACCCAGCACATCTTTTACAAAGTTTTTTCATGTTCTAAAACTGCAATTGCATAAAAACTGGTGTCCAGCATGAAGTGTTAAGTGATATGCCAATAAAGAGGAATATAAACAAGGCATCTAAGATGGTTTTCTCTTATGTTCAAGGTGGCGGTTTAAGTCAACGTGCAATGTCCAATCAGCATGAAAAACAAAATTGTGATGTGGAAGGAAAGACCATTCAAGAAAATGCCACATGATATGATACAAGTCAGTACACTTTCTAAACTTGCTTGTCTTTTCTCAAAGTGTGACAATATGCAGAAAGGGTGGTGCCAAAAATGATTTTAAAAATGATAAGAATATCACCTAATCAACATCCAAAAAGATGGTTTATCAAGTGAAGAAAGTACACTTCTTGTGATATCCCATCAATATTTGAAATGGTATCCATTGAAAGGGAAATTGCACCGAAAGATAATTTTTGTGCAAAGAGATTTTTGAGGAGTCAGCAATTGTTAGATTATCTGGGTCATCATGCAAGAGATGAGAGCATTAAGAAATAAATTGTAACAATTTAATCATAAATGGCAATCACATGTAATATTGATTTTTAATGGATAAGATTAATTTGTAATAAAGTTGCATTCATGCAATCTAGCTATTCGAAGTAGTAGTATTTAAATTCTTTTTTTATTTTAACGCAATTGTTTTGTAAACAATATAAATGTCTTTTGCACTTAGACGGTAAATGGTAATTCTCAAAACTACGTAAGATTCAAGTTGTTTATCAAGTATTCAATGTTATCGTTATCCAAAATTTGTCATTCGCAAAATGGCATTTATTACGCCTAACGTGTTTATTAATGTAAATTGCTTCAGCTTTCAACAGATTTGCATGCTTTATATTGCAGGCAAGCCCAAAGGTGTAGACTCTGGGCTTGTACCTCTCTATTTATATTAAATAGCACGAGCATCTAATCTTAGGATTTAATTTCAGCCAAAGAAACATAAAATCCTTTGCCTTGTGTTGAAAGAGTGTCTCAGTCTTTTACACTATGCAAGCCAAAAAATAGTAAGTACACGTTCAAAGTTTACTCAATCCAAACGTGAAATCCCCAAAAAAAATATCATAAAGCTTGTAAATTGCTAGTACATATTGTTCATAGTATATTAATTTTTATTTTGCAATGAGCTTCACCTTCTAAGTGAAGAGCAATTCTACTACACATTTATCCCATTTTGCGTTGCACTGCATAGGGCACTTAAAATGCTCACAAGTTACAAGATATAAGTGAAGTGTCTAAAAAAGTCACTGCTGGTATGATGAAAACTTTGCTGTAGGTGATGGAAATTGCTACTGGAAAATAGAAACCTTCCATCGAAAATTGATTGAAAACACTTCAGAAAAGCCACTCACCCATGCTGATTGATGTTGAAAACCCTACTGTAGTAGACTCAAAACACTCTTCAGCATGTGTTAAATCATTTCTGATATCAATAAAAGACCCGATTTCTGCTGAAACCCCACTGGTTTTGCTGCTTGTGCAGTCTGATATGAAATAAGGAAGTATGATATCTTCTTTAAATACAAACACATTCTATTTCTAGCACCACTGTCCGCTATATATACTGCTAAGTAAAGCGGAATCATCCTTTAATTTGGGCGCACTCTATATACAGGAAATTACTCAATGTTTGAAAACCCATTTTTTCTTCTAGGGGTACATCTCTACTATCATATTTATATCTTGTGCTTTGCTTTTGATTAAAAGACAGTTGGCCCTTTGCTAGGTACACACCTATCAATGCAATTTTGATTTTAAAAATTCAAAGTCATTCTTCCTTTTCAGCTATGCACCCTACAATGGGAAATTGCCTTTTGAAAACTACATCCTATCCACCTTATATAAGTGCATGCCTGACAATGCATTCTTCTTTTCAAATTCATTTATCTTTTATCCCTTTATCCAAGTGCACACCTAACAGCATGAAATTGTTCTCAAATTTTGAAACAAAATTGCCATTATAAAGGTGCACACCTACATCAGCAAATTTTTATTTTTTATCTTTGAATAGATATTCCTTCAGTCAGATGCATGGCTAACAATGGGATTTTAATTTCTGAAGTTTGACGCCGTTCTTCTTTGTCAATCACGCACTTGACAATGGGACTTCAGACTTTTAGATCAGAAGGTTGTTTTGTCTAATAAAATGTATCTCTGACAATACATTTCCAGAACTTGATTTACCCTCACATAGGTGTACACCTCATAATGTAAATCTATTTTTCTTCATATAAGGGAGCACCTTACAGAGTAGCCACAATTTTAGCAGATTCATTAGTGCACCCTTGATGAAGGAATTGCTGTCCTTAACCTTCAAACATAATTTCATTGTTTGGTTATGTTTCTTCTGACATGTACTTGCTGTTTTCATGCATAAAGAATTTCGCTGCTTCTAGCTGATTCACTTGATAACCCCATCGTCAATTCTACAAAGATACATAAAATGGGAGATGAAACCACAAAGACAAGCAAGACAACCCTGATACATGACTCCTGTTTTGTTGACAAGACAAGGGTTTGGTTGAAAAGGCCTGAAATCATAATTTGCAGACTCAGACTTGGAAAGTACTCAGCAAGCCCAAAATTTTCAACTTGGCAAAAAATCGGGGAAAACTCAACAAAACTCAGGAGAAACTCAGCAACTTAGAATGCACAAAAATTAAAATCTCTTAAAGAAACAATCTTTTTTGTAAAATTCAATTACAAAATGTATTAAACTAAAAATTTACACCTCAAAATAGAAAATGCAAGGTTTTATGGCAAGCCCAACATGTGAAAAACACATTTTAACCAGTGTTTTACCTGTGTCGATATTTTTACCCATGTTTTTTATGTCTATAAAAATGGAAGAGTTAAACTTGTGAAAACTCGCCCCACAAAAACAATAGAGTACTCGGAGAGTTTGCAAACTATGCTTGAAATAATACAAAATTTTGTATAGTACAACAAAATGCAATTCACATCTTACACCAAATGGATCAATCTTCCAAGATCCCTGCAAATATGACAAACATGCAGCAAGAATTTTGTTTTGTGTTGTTTACACTTTACATTAAAGCATCCTTATAGAGTGTCTTTACTATGGAATCCAATGGACAAATTTTGATACTATATAACTATATCCATATGGCTTGTTGAATAGGACCTAAGGGCCTCTCTTCGTTGATCAAATTTCATTAAAACATGTGTGCACGTGTGAGTGTGAGACAAAGGGAGAGAGTATTAATATGGAGCAGTATCCTATCAAAGAGATCTCCCACTGTAGTAAACATCTTGTAAATTAACAGGCATAATTTAGTTAACAAAATACAAAAAACTAAGGAACATTGAAAATTCTTACTTCCTTTCATCGGAACTGGGTTTCAACTCACGGTCAATTACACCCCTTGTTAAACTTCTGGCTAGTTTCACTTGCTTATTTTCACAAGGATTGGTTCGACCCACTTCCGGGTCCCATACAAGAACAAGCTCATTTGATGAAGAAATTGGAGATGGCAAGAGATAATTAGCTCCTAGTTCCTACATCAATTCATAGAATGTGTTGTCACCACATGAATATAGTCTAGAGGAAAAAAATATTAAAAATGCAAAATACCCATATACAGAGAATGGAAAGTAACAAATAAAATTGGAACTCAAATAAATGCAATTACATATGATAGTACAAGATGTGTGTGCATTACTCAAGTTTACATGGTTCATATTTCACATTTTAGTCAGACAGTTAACAACAGATATATTCCTACTATAATTTTGAAATGTGCCTAATAATCTCTGATTCTGCCACATATTGCCTTCTGACTTTGAATGTATAAAGGACCTTCAACTGGAAGAAATGCTGGAGACATGCATTGTAATCAAAGTTTATATAACTTTGAAAATAACACATCAAGCTGTTAGCTGTAAAAATGTTCAACAGAAACAATTATAATTGGAATGACCTCCCATTCAGGATAACAGTAAACCAACCAACCTGAAAAAAAACTGGGTGCTCAAAAGGCCAAAGATGGACAATAAGATGCAGATGAGACATCCCAATGCGTTGTCTTTCTCTCTCTTTTATTTCCCTGATAGCTTTGAATGTGAGTTCATCAAGCCATTTGACGCGTTGAATCTGGCCACGCTCATACTTATTTTCTAGCTTCTCCAAGTGCTCAATCTCTCCACGCTCATGCTTATGTACCTTTTATTGACATGGTAATTAGCATCTTTATTTTAATATACCACAAAACTTTAGTGCATAATCAGGCATTTCCCAGAATTAAATTTTACATTTCAGAACAATAAAATTACTTAAACAAAAAGTATCATCAAATTTTAACTTGACCTAGACTTCTGTCATTGAAAGGACTGAAATCAGACCTTTCCTGGAGTAGTACTATTAAATGAGCCATCTGCTTTTCTTCCAGGACATAGCCTAAGTTTCTGCTGTCCTGTTTTAAGATGTTTCTTGCTATTGAAAAGACATAAAGTTGCACCTCCAACCACAACATCCTGTTTGGAAGAAGATACATCCCAAACCTGCAGTTTCAAATGGTTGCATAAATCCTCAGTATACTATTTATTAGACAATCACCTATTCCAAAGCTTAAGTGTGTTCTGGTGATAGAGAAAACTGACATTATTTCCTGTATGAAGAACACAGTGCATGAATTTACATATTGGTTAGAGTTGTTCTAGCCCATCTTTTAATGATTTTTGCACAAAGAAAGGATAACTGTTTTATGGTACATATTTATTGAATAGTTTTGAAAATCAGATTCGTCAAAAACTCAGCAACCCAAAACTGTGACATGGACTCTGGAATAAGAAATGATTAAACGAAAAACTAACAAATTATATTTATATATAGATTTTACCAAAAATAAAATAAAATAAAACGTATTGTTACAAATAGCTTAATAAGAAATAAATTGTGAGAACGCAGAGCCAGCAAAATTGTTGAAATATAGTCAGATCACCAGACAGGAAAAGAAATTGGAAAATAATGTTAGTTGTCTGGTTTCTGGTGAGAACATGCCAGAAACCCAGCAAAAATAAACTTGCTGAAACCTGGCGAGCAGCTTTGGATCATGAGTATTTAGTATTTACAAGTTGGAAAACTACTCAACGAGTTTGAAACTATAATTTGTAGTCCTCCAGCTTGAGATCCTCTAATTGCATTAAAACACATCCTAGAATTCTATTTGGAGAATCTGTACAGCATATGTTCCACAGAAACTGCCACTGAGTGTTCACAACCGAAAGGGCCAAATTTTCTTATCAATAATCACATTCAGCAGAATACATCTCAATGCTGAAGAATATTAAGCAAAAATATAGTGCAACATGAGGAAAAAATCAAGATGAAATGAAGGTCTCTACAGTGCTGCATGTGCTTAACTCTAACTTAAACTACACAAAAGTCCTGGAAATATGGCAAGTTACTGACAAACTCACTAGGACAACATTGCATCTGTGAAATTCTCACACATAATGAATGCCCATTATGTTGTACCTAATTTTGCATTCCCCAAAATTGGGCAACCCTACGCATTTCCTAGTCAGGTTGATATGCGTTTTTCTCTAAGCATGTCAATGTTACGGCAGGAGTATTTTTCAGTGGAATCAGTCATCCCTTGATTTCTGGTTGTTCTATCTTCTAACTAAACATCAAGTCCTTTTCTTTTTCTGTTTTTCTCTTTTTGCTTTGTTTTGCGTCTTGTTTTTGTTTCCAGTTTAGTTGGCGTCCTTGTGTTTCAGTTGCTTTGCGAGCAGTTTTCCGCGTCCTTCCAAGGTCAGTAGAGAAATGGTCTTTTCTGGTCGACCACCTAAAGTGTAAGCTTATTTTGTATGAGTGATAGATTTTAAATTCTATCTTAAAATTTTGCGCCACTCTGCGAAGTTTTGCTTAGAAATTTTAATGATAGCGCGATTTTGAATTGAATCCGCATATCAAATCGTTAAAACTCTGAGACGCATACGAATATTTTAAGTTCTTTAGCGTTTAAAATAAATTCTAAAAAACGATTATTGCATATGCATATATTGTTTAAATAAATTTATTTTAAAACGACGCAGATAAAGTTTGGATTTATTAAAGATCACCTGATTAGTAAATCAGGTAATCCATTGATTATTATTATTTAATCAAAAAAATGACTTATTACTATTATTATTTTAAAAAAATAATAATAATAATAGTAATATCAAATATTAAAATAGCTAATTATGATCTTTATTTATAATTAGTTTTATTATAATATTGTGTTTTTAAATAATAAAATATACCTTATTAATAAGGTGGGAGGCGGCTGAATAATAAAATAGCATATGTTATAATGCGTCACTTAACTCTTGTCTTGCATATAACATATGTTATATTGCTCCATTAAGCCCGCGAGAGGTAAAGGAGATGTATAAGGCATATGCTATTTTGATTAAAAAGCGTTTTGTCTTATCCCCTGCGCTGGCCGATACCAAATAACATGTCGATTACATAAGACTTGCATATAATATATATGCTATTCGGTGGTTGAAGCCTACGGCCCAGATAACTAATAGTTATCGGGCTTGCATGATTTATGTTATTAAACATATGTCTTTAACCGCCGGGTACATATTACATATTATTGGCATATCGCATCTTGCATAGTGTCGAAATACATATGTTTTTTGATTGTGAAAGCCCGCGGTAATAGCTAATGGTTATCGGGCTGTTTGACAAATGTTATTTAACGGCATGTCTTTATCCGCTGAATTGCATACACCATTGCGTATGTTTTAAAACCAGCATGTTATTACCGTATGCAAATGAAATCGCATATGCTATATGATATAAAACGTCACCTCCTAAAAAAGGTTTGGCGTTAAATAATGAAATTGCATATCGCATAGCATTTGAAACATGCGATGATTTGCGGTGATTATGATATCGTTTAATTAACTCATGCGTTTCATAAAGCCCGCGGTAATGGAATTGCATATGCATTGAAATACATATGCTAATGTATATGTAATTTCATTTAAAAAGAAAACTACAGAGAGTTGTGAGTTATCGGTTATGTTTAGACTGTTGTTCATCATCCATAGACATAACTTGTTTCTCCACAGCACACCACAGTTAGTTAAAGAGCAGCTTTTAAAGGCTTTTTATGTGTAGAACTGACTGTGATGTCTTTGTAAAGCCTTGGACTTCTTCTTTTCCAAGGAAATGGTCTTTGAAACTGCAATTGGATGAATGATTTTTCCCTCTCAATAGCAATTTCGAAATTCTTGCTTTGATGAAGTCTTGTTTCTCTACAAGAGGTGGAAGGCATGCCATGATCATAGGCCATGTTCTTGAAGAGTTCCTCATGTTTTCTTGCTGTT
>MU223303.1:345283-370609 GCA_018584345.1 Thuja plicata | reverse complement strand
CACCTGCGGTAAGAAGGGAGCCTCCCCTATTGCTGAGAGGAGAGAGAAATCTCACATACTGCTGCCTAAAACACACGTTTTGCAAGTTGTAGTCTTAGTGACTTGCAAAATATTTAGCCAACACATTAGCAAAGAAGAAAGACACCACTGAGAAATGTTCTGAAGTTGTATTTCTGGCACAGACATGTAAAAACCAAGGTAAAAAGAAGCATCCACCCTACAAATGTAAGTAGAAGTATTTATTTCAGGACAACTAGGGGGATGATAGTAGTGACATTTTTCCCTATGTTAGTGCCAGTAGCAACAAAACAAGTTAAAAAATTAAGAAAAAAGTGTAATCTCACAAGCGCGGACAATGGAGACATTATGCTACCGATCATAATGTTTCTTTCGGGGAGAAATCATTCTTCTACTATGCTATAGACTCTTGTACAGATTCTTAACATATAAGAATCCTTGATAAGTAGGAAATTTTGAGAATCCTGTTTTGTAGAATCTTGTTTTGTAGAAGATTTTGAGCGAAGTCATGAGACCATCTTGTAGGAGATTAAGAGAACCAACCCATCTTGTGTTTGCTGTTGGCAAAAGATGCAAAAGATGTCTAACACATCTACTGTGCAAGAGACAGATGCATATAATAATGAACAAGGGGTGATTTTCGCAAGCAAGATGTGCAAAGGTGCTAGGACAACATCGCAGCCAACTAAAAATATATGTTAAAGTATTTTGATTTTATAATCTATCCTTAAAGTTGGAAATGACACTGATTTTTTTTCTTTTCCTTATTTCAGATAGATGGTGGCAAATGTTGGGGCCTACAACCCCAAATCTTCAAAAACTTGTTCCGTCTTTTGAGTCAGTCATGCAGCGCTTCTGAATGTGAGCGCAATTGGTCCATGTTTGAGCACATCCACTTGAAGAGGCATAATAGATTGTCTGTGGAGAGGTTGAATGATCTTGTCTTCGTTCGTTACAACCTCCATCTTAGGACCAGACAGATTTTGGACACTAACTCCTCTCTAATCACTCTAGCAGAGACCGATCCAGAGTCTGAGTGGCTCACTGAGTCTACCGATCATGTCTTTACTAAGGAGGACCATGAGTGGATTGACTAGGCAGACAGAGAGGTTGAGACTATGGGTATGGCAGAGGAGGATAGAGCATGATCAGCTGCCCGTGCAGTTGATGTTGATCAGAGTGGCACCTCACAAGCAGAGACTATAGCTTGTCAGTCATCCAGGACCTACCTCAGACGCATTTGTAGGAGGCAGATAGACTACTCTGAGGTTGAGGCTAAGCTAGAGCCTGAGCCATAGAATTTTTTTATTACACATATGTTTGGGAACATTTGATATCATGGATTTCCTGGATTTTATATACATTTGACAATATTATAATTCTGCATATCTATGTTTTCTATTTCCTTCAACTACAATTTACGTTTGTACTTATGTGATGGATGTATGTTTATGTATGTGATCAAATTAGCTTCTATGTGATGATGTTATAGTGTTTTTAAGCTTTACTCAATAATGGGTGCCTGAAACAAGTTTTAAATCCTAAAAAATCTTTGCTTTTTTTCATTTTGTCGAGTCATAGCTGAGTCGTTGCCGAGTCATAGGCGAGTCGCGGGTCGAGTCAACCTTGCCGAGTCATGGGCGAGCCCGAGTCATGGAACTATGTTTTAAAGTTCATTTTTGGGACTGGAAGTTCAAAAACGGCTCATCTATGGTATGTTTTGGGTATTCTAAAGCCAGTTTTTGTTCTCCAACAACAAAAACATGATTGATATAATATGTAAAAAACAATAAAAACCACGTTTTTTGAGCTGGAAGTTCAAAAACAGAAAATAGGGCATTGAATTTATGTTTGAATCTTTCAAAATTGGTTGCTATTTAATTGCATTGTTGTTCTCTATTATGGACATTTGTCAAGAACATCAGCTTGACTCATCAAAAGAAATTAATTAGTAAGAAGGATTAATTGAACTCTTTGTCTTTATAGCTGTGAATTTGTATTTGTTTCTTTAATTCAAAAATCATTGGGATTCAAGAGCAAGATTGCCAATTTCTTCCCCAATTTTCTTCTTCATCTCACAAGAAGTAAAATTTTATTTTCTTGTTTTCTTTTTGTGTTTGTTTGTTTGTTTGTTTTTAAAAATGCAAGTCTTTCATTTCATTTTCAAATTTACATGTATTGAGTGTGTTTTATTTTCTTTTCCTTCTTTCTTCTGTCTAAATTTCTCTAAGTTGCATATGCAAAGACTTCATCTATTTTGCAAATGCAGTCGGGATTAAAAAACCCGTTCTTAATAATGAGACATTTCAAAAGTGCAAGTCTTTCCCAACATGCAATGCAGGCCAAAAAACCCACCTTTTTCATGCTATCCATGCTTATATGTCCAAGAAGAATGACTTGTAATGAGACATAAACATCTCCCTTACGAGTAAACAAATGGAGATTCCCAATATGCAATATAGACCAAAAAGCCCACTTTCACGCTTTTTCATGGCTTTTTATGAGACGCAAGTGTTTCCAAAAATCCCCCCTTGCATACTGAACATTTGCTCATGCATATATACGTCCATGTTTTCATTTTACCAAGCTCCAAACTTGTCGGCATACGTGCAATGCCTTTAGAAAACCCTATTTTTGAGTTTTCCCCCCATTCAAAGAGCTGATTTTTGCCCAAAATCCTTCACTCTTTGTTGCTAAAAGGCCTTACACTTATATCCCATATGCATACTCTTCCAGATCTGCAAATTTATAGCTTGAAAGACCATGTTATGTCTTCTTCTGGTAACTACAGAATGACAATATGATGCAATCATACAAGGAAAAGAATGAGCGACGAAATGATTAGAGCATAGAATGCTTTCAAGACAGAGATGGAAAGAAACAAAGATGCCTTCCCAGTAATCAGCAATCAAGGATGCAAATACGGTTCCCGTCCAAGATGTTTCCATCAAAGCTAGAGACATCACTCACAGAGCATCCAGTAGCAACATGAAGACCAATAAAGGATGATGTAATAGATGTCGTGTCTTGTCAGACACTTAGAAAATTTTCATCATGTATTTGTAATTTGTATTTGACATATTACATGTAATGTAAAAACAAAATGTAATCGCATGTGATAGTATCACATGCAAAGCTGATTCATGTAATCATGTTGCAAGTGCATTAGGTCCTGCAGCATTGAATAAGTCAAAGTTAGTTAGTTAGGGATAAGCACTGAATAAGTCAAGGTGGTTAAGGGTTTCCCCTTTCTTCTCCACTTTTCTCTCTCCTCTTTTCCTACATAAAAGAGGGAGTTCATTGTAAATAAGGATCTTTTGTTGTAAGCAAGAAAACTATAGGCAAATCTCTTGAGTTCTGAAAACTTTGTGTTTCATTGTGCAAGAGTTGAGCAATTGGATAAAAGAATAAAGATTAGCAGATTTTGAGTTGTTTGTCTTGAAAATTGGTGAATGTATTCTTATGTTGCATTTGTTGATCCTTTTTCAACTTAATAACTATTTTGCATATATCATTGGAACACTTTAATTCAAGTTTTCTGAAGACTTTGTGCTTCAGGAAATCAAGATTACTACAGATGGTAGTGGCTGCAACAATTTGAGGCTAAAGACTTTGGGCTTCAGTGATAGAATTTGTATCAAAGTAGAGGGTGTTCAAAGAAAGACTTTTAGCTTTCTTGTGCATCCGAATTTAGAGTGATCATCTGAAGCTAAGATAAGAGACTTTGAGATCTTATATTTATTTCATTTTTAGTTAGAATAGACTGTTGTCTTAAGGATTGTTCTTACGTCAATCCTTAAGCCACTGGTATTACCGTTGCAAGAAAAAGTGTTTGTAATACAATTCAGTTTTGATTGAAGCCACCTGCGGTAAGAAGGGAGCCTCCCCTATTGCTGAGAGGAGAGAGAAATCTCACATACTGCTGCCTAAAAGTAACATTTTGACAAGTTGTAGTTTTAGTGAATTGCAAAATGTTTAGCCAACAGTTAGAATGATGACTGTAAAGGGAGGGTATTAAATAATGTAATGTTTCTTTAATGGTCACCTTAATTAGTTTATTTAGTTTCCAATTCTGGCTTCTGTTAACGAATGTTTCATTTAGACACATCATCTTGTAATCTCTTATAAAAAGAGCCTTTCGTCTCTATTGTAAAGATCAATTGATAATAACGCAATCCTTAGAAAGGGAATGTCTCAAGAGTGGGAGGATAGGGAGAAAATGTCCCACTGTCATCACCTGCAATTTGCCATCCCTAGCAAGTCAAGGGCCATCAAAACATCCCATAGTGCTCCTAAAAAAAATCCAACAACATTTAAAAGACAAAAAGGAACAAACCCTAAACCTAAACCTAAAAGGGGGTCCCACCAAGGCCTCCCAACCTAAAAGACATAAAAACCCTAGTCCATGTTGTATTGCAATCAGCAAACAAGGAAGAGAGGAAGAGGAAATCCACCGCAGACTAATTAAAAATTTAGCCATTAGACAAAAAAAAGATAGAAACAAAAAAAAGGTTTGAAAACTGGTTGAGAAGCGATAATATTATGAAATATAGCATATTCCATAAAGACCACTTGACCCCAATGGAAGCTGCTACCCTAAAACCTCCACTCCATCTTTATGTGGATTGAAATAACAAAAGCAGCATTTTTCACTCAAGATGCTAAAGATATAGGTAAAAACAGATTAAAGTTTGCTGCCTAAATGTTCTACAGCAGTACAACTTTTTATAAATTTCAGCTTTCAATTAAATTTTATACGTAAATTAAAACATGCCACTTCTTTTACTATTTTTTTATTTTGTAGTTAAATTTATATATAATATTAATAGCCATCCCCCCACTATCCCCTGGAAAAATAACTGCTACCCCCAAAACCTGACCCCCCATCCCTGCATCCTGAAAATTCTCAAAGAAAGACTAATAGTCTGATTACATATATGGGCAAAAACAATTATGAATTATAATACCAAGCCTACTCAAACTTACAGTGAAAGCAAGCTGTGTGCAAGGAGTCAAATCCCTGTATTTTGCAGTTAATGTACTGTATGCATTCCAGTTATTTGGTTTCTCCATAGATTCAAGCCTGCATCAAAAGGAATATAAAGAATATACTACTACAGATAACTCATCTTCAAAGCAATACATGAACACAAATATTGAACGCTTGAGTTATAAATAAGAAATGACAAACTAGAAGTGCCTGTAACATGGTGAGCAGATTATAGAAAAGAAGAAACATTCTACTTCACTACTAACTTTGTTCTTGTAGGAAGCCCAAATAGAACACCATCAAGGTACAAAGCACATTCAACATAGAGTTCTGGAGTGTGATTCTCCAAGCCATTTTCACCTTCTGCAAAATTATGAAATTTTTCTGTCAACCCACTAGAACCATCTCACATGCATTATTGGCTATAGTTATACAATACACAATTTGCCAAAATGTTTCAAAGTATTATCTTAAATTTGGAAATAAGAAGTCCGAAACCTTGTAGGATGACATGACTGGGTGCCTTGTAAAAAAAAGCCATATACAAATAATATAACAAAACAGCAGCTTCAAATAAAATTTTCACATCTCTCAATATAAATCTGTACTACCACTACCAGCGCTCTGACTGGTCCATGGAACATTTTTGCTAATCAGCGGAGTTTAGTTTTGTCAGTGGTTTTGTTTACTTTATAGATAAGGCCCAAATGGTGCCATAAACTATTTATATTGGATAACTTGATCCATTCATAATGATTATGTTGATAGACTGACTGTTGTGTGGATGATCCTCAGTTTTGTTAGACTGAAATCTGTGGAGACGTGTTTAGCTGTGGAGGTATGATTATCGAACTGCTAATAAATACAAATGAAAGGACCATGTTTCCTATGACAACTTCATTTGACCCTTGTAGGATCCGAATGAAATTTTGGTATTTATAATCCAATTCATCATACATCTGATATGGATGTCCTCCAAGGGATAAGCCAAGTTTCTTGATTAGCCATTGGTAAAAATAAAACTTCTGAAATAACAATCTATTTGCATACACAAACCTCAGTGAAATGCTTACCCTCTTCGAATACGAGTTAAGATTGGATATGCTTTAATTGAATAACATAAAACTAAGGAACAATTGGAATTGTTTTACAAGTTTCTAAGCTGAAAATGCCAAAGTAAAAGCAGAAACTTGCCTTGCATGAAGCATAAACTTATTCTATTTGCCTCCACTTACAAGGTTAAGATTCTGTACTTCCAGACATGTATTATATGCATATTTTGGTTCTTTGATTGAAA
This sequence comes from Thuja plicata, assembly GCA_018584345.1. NCBI lineage: Eukaryota > Viridiplantae > Streptophyta > Pinopsida > Cupressales > Cupressaceae > Thuja > Thuja plicata. The sequence continues at coordinate 364,304 of MU223303.1, read as the reverse complement.
CAACCAGGATATGACAGGTCAAATTTAGCTACTTTTTCTCACTACAAAAAATTATGGCATACAGCAGATTTTAGTGTTTACCCATAAAGTTTGGCACTTCACAGATCTTGAGGATGGGAAAGTCACAGGATCTGCATAAATGGAAAATTTCACATGAAACTGCAAGTATGACTGGGATAAAATAGTTGTGGATCCAATAAAACAGGTCTGAAAATTTGTTGGTGTGGCATTATAAAAGACCTCAACTGCCCCAGCTTATGAGGTTTCAAAATCAATCCTGCTTTAGGAACTGAACTTAAAAGGAGAATTCTGAAGAGCGGATGTTATTCAGTAGAACATTTGTGCAGGCAAAGGAAAATATGGGTGAAGAAATAAAGAGCCACTAATGTATTATCAACCTATTTTTCCTAACTTATTTAAGTGGGCTAAGTGATGAGACAGTTTAAAGGAGGAAATTTTCCTCCTAGAAGTTTATATACAAGGTGTTTAATGAGTCTAACGAAAGTAGATACCAGAATATCATGGGATATCGTTGGTAACTTCATCATCTAACAGTGTGAAGGCAAGGCCCTATTGTATAGGAGTTGCATATGGAAGTAAGAAATTTGCTAGCCTCCAAATGAGTGATTAGAGTAGTTGGTAGCTTCTTTCACGCTCCAATGAATCCAACTAGATAGAAGAAAGGCTCACTCTTATCTCAGAAGAACAGAATCCTACTGAGAGATAACCAAATCTCTGATACTTGATTTTGCATTACATTTGAATGGTACTTTATTAGAATAAGTCTATGGATGATAGATCATCAGAAGTTTGGCTGATTCTTAGCAACTTGCACAAGGGTTTAATATTTAGAGGTGCTGATGTGCTTTGTGGGGCCCCTTTCCATGTGCTCGTTACCAACATACATCAGGAATAATCCATTAAAGTTATGACTACTTATGGAAATCGGTCATCATACATATCTTCTTTAATGTACATTAGGAATAGACCATTCAAGTTATGACTACTTATGAAAATACTTGTGGATTGCAAGTGTGTCTCAATTCACAGGTATTGATGGATAGTAAGGGCATCCACTGATATGTTTAGTTAGGCGGTTCCTTTATAGTATGTGATATTTCAGTTGTTGTTTGTGCCAATTCAGCGCCAATGTCCTACCTTTGTTTGGAGGGATGTAATGGGGAGGCAGGTGGAATGTTTTGAATACTACATGTATTAGAATGTTAAAAAACTTTGATATGCCCAATCCAGCCCTCTTGTACAAAGGTTGGTTTAGAGTAGTTATAATATCAGGCAGATTAATTGGTGATAACTGATAAGTATTGAGGTTGTTGCACAGAAAAAAAATAAAGGCTTTATAAAAGCCATTGTAATCTATAATCTATATTGTAAAACTATTCAGGCATGATACAATATTACAATATGTGAGTGTTCCATTTTAACTGCAATTCTTTGCTCTTTGATTCCAACAATAAGATTGATTTGGTGGCATGCTATTCCTCAGCCTTAAGTTTGGCTGCCTCAACAAAAGCATTTCCGAATGATCTAAATACACACTGACCTCTAATTTAATTGTAAAATTATATAAGCAAAGAAACATTACATTAATAACCCTGCTTTCACCAGTAGCGTGATGAGTATATTAAACTAGACGAAGAAAAAAGAATTAATACACATATTCAACAAAGCTAAGACAATGAATACAAATATAGAACCAGGGAAAAAGAAAAAATGTCCATATCAAACAAGAAAAAGAGAGAATTTGTAAATGCACATGCACATGATTTATCTTCATAACCTTAACTATAAACAAATTTGGAAGTGAAAATTTCTTGTGGCTATTATATATGAGATAGTATAGAAGATCCCCATAGCATCCGTCAACACCAATGGCCATCTGATGACTCTATTGAATATAAGATCTATCAGATTTCCACAATCCATAGAGTATAGTGTGAGTGCTGTTAATTTCTTAAATCGAATGTCTAGGTAAATAGATCAGATCTAGATTTACACTACTAGATTTATTTAACGAAATAAAGCAGTGGAAAACTAGAAAAGCAAAACATAATCATGCACAGTTCATATGCTCTTCAATCAGCTCATCATTCAAAATAACTTCAGAACTTACAAGAGCACCCAATACATGGGAAAATGGCTCTGAAACAGCAAAACAGCAAACCTGGAATATACTTGGTACTGCTACCTTCTCCTTTGTTGTTAACTGCTGTAAACTTTCTCCTTTCTGCCCTGCTGAAAATCAGAAATCTACTCACTGTTTTTCTCTCTTTCTCGATGTCCTTGAGAAAGATAATTGATCTCTCAATGTCCTTGAGAAAAATAAAATTGAATTGTATTCTAAGCCTTAGCTTCCATTTATAACAAGAGTTGGGTAAAGTAGAGTCCAACTTGAACTCTACTTCCTCCAAGTAGAGTCCAACTTGAACTCTACTTCTTAGGTGACTACTTTAATTAGTTAGGTGGATAAAGTAGAGTCCTACTTGAACTCTATTTCCTTAAAGTAGAGTCCTACTTGAACTCTACTTCAAACTTATCTTTTTGAGCTTCAATTATCAACACTCCCTCTTAGCAAGGAAGGTATTCACCACCACTCAAAGCTTGTCTCAAAAGAAAACAAACTTCCCTTTTACCAAGGGTTTGGTGAGTACGTCTGCAACTTGTTCATCTGTCGAAATATACTGAAGCTTAATTGCTCCCTTCAAGACCCTGTCTCTAATGAAACGATATTTGATCTCAATGTGTTTGTACCTATCATGAAACGCTGGATTCTCTGAGAGTTTTATGCAACTTTGATTGTCACAATTAATCACAGTAGGCTCCAACTCTTGATCAAATACACTTGTAAGTAGCTTGCAAAGCCAAATTGCTTCACAACTTGCCAAACTGGCTGCCATGTACTCAGCTTCAGCTGAACTGAGTGCTACTGAGGTTTGCTTCCTGCTGAACCAGAAAATCATGGCTGACTCCAAGCTGAAACAACACCCTAAAGTACTCTTTCGATCTGTATCACTACCTGCCCAAGCTGAATTAGAATAACCTTGCAACTTCACCCCATATCCACAAAGGTATTGCAAACCATTCTCCACTGTGCCTTGCAAATATCTGAGCACGTGCTTTGATGCAATCCAATGAACCTACCTTGGCTCTACCATATACTGACTCAAGGTGTTTACAGAAAAACAAATGTCTAGTCGAGTGTTGACCAGATACATCAATGAGACAATTAATTGCTTGTATTGTCTGGAATCTACCAATTCTGAATTTGAAGAATCAGCCTTCTTCAGGTTGGTTACTGCTGGAGTAGCCATTGATCTACTGTTCTCCATCTTGAATCTCTTAAGGATCAAGAATGTATACTTCCCTTGTCCAAGAAAGGTCTCTCTCAATCTCTGCCAAACCTCAAGTCCCAGAAATTAATGCATCAACCCAATGTCCATCTCAAATTTTATTGCCAAAGCTGACTTGCACTCAGCAATCAACTTCTTTGTCTCTGTAAGAATTAAGTCATCCACATAGAGCACAACGATGAGGAGCTCAGATCCAACTAGTATGAAGTATAGGTTGGAATCTGCGTCACTCTTGGTGAAGCCCATGCTCTGCAAATAGCTATCAATCCTGGAGTACCATGCCCTCGAAGATTGTTTGAGTCCATACTAGGCTTTCTTAAGTCTACATACATGTGATTCTCTATCATTTACCTCAAACCCATGTGGCTGCTCTATATATACTTCTTCCTCAATGATTCCATTGAGGAATGTTGTCTTCACATCCATCTGGTGAATCCTCCACCCTAACTCTGAAGCAATGGATATCACAGCTCGGATAGAAGAATATCTAGCAACAACAGCAAAGGTCTCCTCGTAGTCTACTCCCTCTTTTTGAGAGAATCCTCTGGCCACAAATATTGCTTTATACTTCTCCACATTGCCATTTGTTGTATGTTTGATTTTGAACAACCATCTATAAGTCACTACTGACTTCCCCATTGGTCTTTGCACACACTCCCAAACATCATTCTTCATGATGGAGTTATGCTCCTCCACCATGGCATCTCTGCACACCTGTTGGCTTAGTTACTTCCTCAAAGTTGGAAGGCTCTTAGTCTATGATGTTGGTCATCAAAGCCATATACGTCGAAAACTTTTGTGGAGGCCTACTCTCCCTGAATGTGGTTCTGGGAGCCTCAACATGTTCCCAGGCATCTCTCAAGGTCTGCTCAAACCATTTGGGCCTCCTAACTGATTCGGAAGGGGCTAATTGTCCCTCTCTTGAAGTTTGGCCCTTTGCACTAGAAGTCTGTGAACTCTTCTCACCCTTTGAATCCTCCTGCAAAATATCCTCTACAACTGTGGGTGGATCATAAGATTTCTTGGAGGCCAAGTTTTCTTCAAACTTGACATCCCTGCTCACAACTCTCTTCCACTGTGTTGGTATAAACACCTTGTAAACTTTTGATTCTTTACTGTATCCCACAAGAATGCCCTTCTCACCTGAGGGCTTCAACTTTGTCCTCTTCTCCACGGACACATGAATATAGACTGGACAACCAAAAATCCTAAGATGTCCTATCTTAGGTTTAATCCCTGTGAATGCCTCCTCTAGGGTCGTGTCCTCCAAAACCTTGTGAGGATTCCTGTTTTTTAAATATACAGGTTGGGTTGCATCCTTCTCTGATCATGGATCATGGCCTTTACAGAACTAATGATAGATCTGTTATTCCTCTCTGCAACCCCATTTTGTTGTGGATTATAGGCAACTGTCTTCTCCCTCTTGATTCTTGCATCATTGTAGAAATCTCTGAACTCATTTGAGGTATACTCACCCCCGTTGTCTAATCTCAGCACCTTGATCTTCTTCCCTGCTTGATTCTCTACTTGAGCTTTGAACTCCTTGAATCAACTCAAGGCCTCATCTTTGGTCTTCATGAAGTAGATCCAGGTCTTCTTAGAGAAATCATCAATGAAGGTGACATAATAAGATGCACCATTCATTGATGCCACTGACATAGGCCCACAAACATCAGAATGTACTAGATCCAAAATCTCTTTGGATCGAATCTCACTGTTGGGAAATGAAGCTTTGACATTTTTGCCAAAAGCACAACCTCTACATACCACCTGCTACTCCAGACTAAGCTCTGGAAGTCCGGTGACCATCTCTCTCAATATAGGTAGTGCTTTATGATGCAAGTGCCCCATCCTCTTATGCCACAACTCATACAAGCTCTTGCTATTATGCACCAGTGCCTGAATGGGCTTACCCTATAGCCTATATAAGTTGCCTTGCCTGACTCCAATCCTCACAGCTGTGTCGGGACTGGCTCCCTCTGGGCATATGAACACTTGCCCTTTCTGGAAGGTAATTGTGTAACCTTTGTCCTCCACAACTAAGATGGACAAAAGGTTCTTCTTCAGACCAGGTACATACAACACTTCCTGAGCATCAATTGATCCTCGTGACTCGAGCTAGAACTACATGATTCCTATCCCTTAACTGCATACAAGGCATCAATGCCAAGCTCCGCATTGATCCCTGAGTCATACTCAGAAAGTTGACTGAACAATTCCCATGCTTCAGTCATGTGACGGGGAGCACCACTGTCCAGGTACCAAGCACTTCTAACTATAGTGCTGGTAGAAAGGCAGGCTACAGGGGAAAAATAATTCTCAAACTTTGTTGCAAATTCACTCAACTGAGTCTTTGTTGTTGCTACTTGTTGTATCTTCCCTATGCCTTTATTCTTCTCTGGACACTTAGAAGCATAGTGACCTTGCTTATGGAAAACAAAGCACTCGATCTTGCTTAAGTCTTTCTTATTTTCAGACTGATGTCCTTCTCCATCATTGTTACCTTTCTTGGTGAAAGCTTTCCCTTTGCTTTTCTTAGTATTGGTGATGAGGGCCAAGTTTTCATCACTAACTCCTTGCTTGTTGGATCTAAACTCCTCTTGAGTCTCCTCCTGAATAGAATCATCCCATAGTCTCTGCCAATCTGGAATGTTCTCTCGAGCACAGATTCCTTTCACAAATGGTTCCCATGGCTTGGTGAAACCATTTAGAGCTACATTCACTAGCTCTGCATCCAAGATCTTTTCTCCAATTGCTGCAAGTTGATCATGGATCTGTGTGATCCTCGATCATGGATCTGTGTGATCCTCGTAAGGTAACTGGTAACATATCAGATTTGGTCATCCGGAACTCTCGGAGCTTGTTCTTCAAAACCATCTTCTGGCTCATATTGTCACTCTGAAAGAGACCAACTAAGGCATCAAACATGTCCTTAGCTTTTGTCTTTTCTACTATATGCGAAATCAGGTGATCCTTTACAGCATCTAGAATCACCCTTTGTCCTTTAGTGTCCTTGTCTTGTGTTGCCTGAAGTGCAAGATCTATTTGTACTGGAAGAACCTTTTCTACATTCTCCCACAAGTCTTGCTCTTTCAGAAGCAGTGTGACTCTTGCCTTCCATGGCAAGAAGTTTGAAACCCCATCTAGCCTATCCTCGAATCTGAGACTGTTGGCTGCCATATATGTCTTGTGCTTTTCTCTTAGAGCTTAAAGCTCTTATACAATGTCAATTTCTTAAATCCAATATCTAGGTAAATAGATTAGATTTAGATTTACACTACTAGATTTATTTAACAAAATAAAGCAGCGAAAAACTAGAAAAGCAATCATGCACAGTTCATATGCTCTTCAATATGTTCATCATTAAAAATAACTTCAGAACTTACAAGAGTTCCCAGTACATGGGGAAATGGCTCTGAAACAAGTTACAAACAAAACAGAAAACCTGGAATATACTTGGTACTGCTACCTTCTCTTTTGTTGTTAACTATTGTAAACTTTCTCCTTTCTGCCCTCCCTGCTGAAAATCAGAAATCTCTTCTCTAATTTTCTCTCTTTCTCAATGTCCTTGAGAAAGATAATTGATCTCTCAATGTCCTTGAGAAAATTAAATTGAATTCTATTCTAACCCTTAGCTTCCTTTTATAACAGCAGTTGGGTAAAGTAGAATCTGTAATACCCACCCCTTAGTTTTCTTTTTAGTTTCAGTGGCCGAACTCTTTTAGGCTTTTTTCAGGTGTGTGTTGGTTCTTTCAGTTAGTTTTGAGGATGTTCATGTATTAATTTTTATTATATTATTGATCCATTGGATAGTTGTGTATATTATGTGTTGCAGATGGATTTATGGTTATTTCATGATGGTTATTTATATGTTATGATATCATTTTGATTATAGATTTACTGACAATACTGACATTATATTGTATGCACATGGATCATTTGTATGTTTTACATTTCTGTTTGGTGTGTTTGATATGGTATGGGACAGAGTCGTAGTTACTTGCTTCGGCGAGATCCACACGATAATCTGATCTCAACCATTGTTTGTTATATTATATGTATGTATGTTCGTCTTTGTGATGGCAGGTTTGCAAGTACCGGGCAACGTCTTCCCTAAATTGGCAAGAATGAGCATGCCCTATCACAATGTCTCAATGGTAAAAGAGAGGAGATAATATGCAGGCCTAAATCCCTACCCTAAACCCTTATTTTGTCCTAGAACTGGACAAGAATCTGACTGACTATCCTATCTGAATCCGTCAAGGTGATGTGGAATCTTGAGCCTTTCTGTGTGTGCTTGTTATTTATGTCTCAGTTGTGTTTCTGTGTAGATGGGTTTCAGTTGGATTTATGATGCTTTTAGCTAAATCATTTAATGAGTAATTATGTAAATATTGATGTTTATAATTGCACCTTTGATAAGGTTAAAACATTAATATATTAAATATATGGCTATTTAATAGTTAAATGATTTAATTATTAAGTCTTAATTTAATAATTGAGATTTAATAATTATTAAATCCTAAAAATTGTAATTAATTGTGCAAATTGAAGTATTAAATATTACTTTAAGTTGCATAATTAATTTATTTTAATTTAATTTAATTAAAATGTTCTCGTGCTTTTTGATTTATGACTTGATTTTTTATTTTAAAGTTGAGTTGTGCATTGTTTTAAGTGAAATTGAAATTAAAGTATTTCTTTTAATTAATCATTAATATTCCTAATTAGGGTTGCACTTTTGCAAACCTAATTACCTGGTTTTCTATATATCTGAATTGAAAGCCATTTGGAGGCATATCAATCAGGTGGAAGGAGAATTCAGGTGGTTAAAGAATTTGTTGAAAGCTTAGGAGCATTTTGGAATCATATTTGCTTTGGGATTTGTATCGAATCTTCTCATCAGTTAGTAAGGTAGGATTTTGAAACTAGTTAATTTCAGCCTTCCAGATCCCTGTCTTCTATGAATCTGGATTGTTGGGATCCTGTGTCTGAAACTTCCTTGTTTGATATTGTGTGTTTAAAATTGTTTAAATTGAGTAATAGGTTATTTGATCTTTCTGGGTATGTTTTCTTTCGTGTCTTGCTGTTAGATTTGTAATTTTGGACTTAAGGGTTTCATTAAATTATCTCGGTTGTAAAATGGGCATATTAGGGTTTCATTAAAAAGTGGCAGTTTTCAAGAAAGGTAGTATTGTTTTCCTAGTTAAGGTTTTTGGGAGGGTTTGAAATTTGGGGGAAAAAAATAATAATTTATATGTTGTCATTATTAAAGAAATTATCTTTTAGGATGTAGATATGGATTGACAGTTGAAAATATGAAATGGGGAAAAATTGCATGATAGGGCTTTGGTAGGAAAATATATCTTAAAATCAATATTTGCATATAAATCAAATTAGTTAATTAATGAGATTGCAAGTTCTATCTTTTTAGAAAATCTCTTTATTAAAATTATATTCATATTTAAATAATTAATGTGTTGCATGATTTGTTTTCAATATAGAAAAAAACATTTATATTTAGATTCTAAAGATTTTTAAAAAATATATATTATAATTAAATAAATTTGTTCTACTTTTTAAAAAAAAAATCAATTTATATAATTGCATGTTCTCTCTTTTATTATGAAAATTAATTAAATAAATTTTTTTAAAGAATAAATATTTATAAATGATATTTTTATTTGCATGTTATTTAGGAAAGATATATTAATTTGCATGTTCTTTTATTAAAGTAAATTAAAAGAATTTTTCTTTTTTAAAGTTGCATGCAGTAGTATTCTATTTTTAGAAATTATGTTTTTTTTAGAAATGTGTTTTTTTTAATTCTATCTTTAGAAATATGTTTCTTAGAAATTCTATTTTTAAGGAAAAAAAACTTCCTTTTTTGAATTTGCATAAAGTGGGGTTCTATTTCTAGAAATTCTATTTTTATAAAAATAAAAAATAAAATAAGTTGTGTTAAAGTTTTTGACAGAGCATTCTGTTAGCTAAATGTATCTTGAAATTATTTAAATCGATGTCTATGTTATCTTTTATGGTCTTTTTAGGGGTTTTAGTTGACCTTAGGATTGTTATACCAGAAGCTTGGGGTTCTATATATGTTTTGAAAATGTATATGTGTGTTTTAGTTACTTGTGTCATTGGAGTTATTTTTGCTACGATCATTATTCCGACCTTAATTTTGAACTAAGCTTTTAGGGGCATTGTGTGTTTTGTTTTTGAGGATTTGTTTTCTGTTGCATATGTGTACCTGTTGTATGCATTAAGAATTATTATCACCTCGATCTTTATTACCTGACTAAGTTTTAGTATTGAACTTATTTGAGTGGTGTGATCATTTAAGAGTACCTTATATTATTATGGTTAATGAAGAATCAATAGTTCATGTATGGGCAGGAACCAGTTTATGAGACTTATGTGTGTATTTTTTTACCTTGAGCTTAGGGGAGGTTAAATAGGTGCATTTTAGGGGAGTGGCTTACAATAGTGGTCCAGGGCCCAAAGAGGCTAGACCCAGGGTAACATATCGTAAGTTATTAATAAGTGATAATGTAATAATAAAACTTGGGGTTAACATTAAATACAAGATTGATCGTGATGTCTCGCTCATGCCTTGAGTGCTTGTACAGGCTAAGGATGAGAATGGGATAATACCTAGAGAGTAGGTATGATTAGATTCCTCGTCTTCATGAGAAGGTATCCTAGTTCTGCATGTGTCATATTGAGGGTCCACAGTGACCAGTCCAGGGTAACTCAAGTGATTGACCATGTGATGACACTCCCATAGTATGTAGCCTAAGTCTCCTCTGTAGGTCCTGTTTTACCTTGATGGTTGTGTTTTGACATTTGGCTTTTGGTTTCAGTAATTGGTTCATGTCGATGTTTTGGTTAATTTATGTATGTTCTTTATCTTTGGATGGTGTACCCTTGTATTGACCTTTGATCTCCAGTGTGTCTTGATCTTTCCTATCCTTGTACTTCTGCTTTAGTCTTTCCTGTTGTGTACCCGTGTGTGTGGCCCTGATATTATCTCCTCAGCACGGTAGGAGTGGACCTTTGGTTCTACGAGGTCGAGTGGTAGTGATTCTTTTACCATATGAGATCTGACGTCTTGTTCTTGAGAGGATGATCCTTATTGCAATTCTACCTTTTATTCTTCTGGAGACTTGTTTAGTTTCATGAGTTGTATGCTAGTATCATATCTGTATATTGGTTGACATCCTTTCAGAGGATGGATTGTATGTTATTTCTTATTACATACCCTGCGACTTGTGCAGTGGATGCTGATTCTTTTAGGTATACCTTGGGTGTCAATTGTATATGTGATCTTATTATGAGATGGATTTTGGATTCAGTTGATGTATCTTTTATGTTAGTTCTTTATAGTTGTTCTTCGTAGATTAGTCCTACTTGAAGTCTACTTCCATAAAGTAGAATCCTACTCAAACTCTACTTCCTCCAAGTAGAGTCCAACTTGAACTCTACTTCTTAGGTGACTATTTTAATTAGTTAGGTGGATAAAGTAGGGTGCTACTTCAACTCTACTTCCTCCAAGTAGAGTCCAACTTGAACTCTACTTCTAACTTATCTTTCTGAGCTACAATTATCAACAAGTGCTTCTGGATCTGATTGTGTGTGAGTTTTTTCATCATCAGATTCAAAAGCACTCACACTGTATTGAATATGTTATGTTGTTCTTCACTTCTCTATGCATAAAGTTAAGTTCTACATCTTGGAATTACAGCCTAATTTCTGCATTTAAGACCATAGTTTAGAACTCCCAATTTGGCAAACCCAATTTTCGACTTGGACTCAATGACTCAGCAAAAACTAAGCAAATTAAAAATATATATATAAATTCATTAACTTGGCAAAACTCACCAAGACTTGCCAAAAACTCAGCAAAACTTGGCCAGGCAAGTTAATGGGCAGTTTTCTCATTTTTTGTTTCAACTCCCAAGCTTAACATCTGCTCAATAAGTTTATATGTATTGTTAGGACTCTATGGAAATCATTGAGTTATGTGAAGTTGATCTCTATTTTTTGTTGTTGAGTTAGCAGGTCACCTTTCCACTGTACAACTTTGGCACCCTAGTATTGGTGGGAGTACAACTCTTTATTCAAACAATTTAATACAGCAATCCAGCAATGTGATTAAGGGGACTCTTCTACCACATGTTATGCACTTTCCATGAGAATGCTCAAGGTATGCATGCAATTGACACTTTACAGGTTGAAGAATCTAACCTGAGTCCAAATGTTGGATTGTGCAAACTGGATACAGAAGTTCCATGCTAAGCTCAAATTTTTTTTTTTAAAAAGTGTTTTAATCAATGTTAGCTCATAATTAGTTTTTGCCTAGTCTACGTGATGTGCTAATGTAAACAATAGGGCACATTTAAGAATGAGCTTTATGTTTATAGCAATGGATAGACAATATAGTTTTCCTGAATTGATACTTTGGGAAGGGCCTAGAATTTGCTGCCTCCTAGCCCAATCATGTAAACGTAAATCTGCCCCATCTTAAATATTCCTCCATTATAGAGGATAACTGAATAGAGGTATGTTGTGAGCAAATTTAAGTTCTCTACCAGTATATAATGCACAAACTAAAAACATTGCTTTACTTTTCCTTATATGGAGGTTCTATAAATGATCATGTGTACTAGGGAATTTCCAATAAAGCAAACCTATGAAATTTTATGTAACAACACCCCTATATATTTTTCTGTTCTTTTTTATTTGAGATTTTGCCAATCAATGAGACAACATGACAATGCAAAATAAGAGCTCCATTCTGATATGACTCTGAATTAAATTTGTTCAATGTTCATTTCAATTTAGTTTACCTCAATAATGAAGTCTTACAGAATTATTCAGGTTTGTTGCAGCAGGTCAAAGTAGTCGACAGTCAACAGCAAGTGCTGAAAAAGAAATTACATTGCCATCTGCCAACCTCCAAGTGAAAGATAGGGTCAAAGACCCTTCCAACACAAGATAGGTTCCTTTGGGTCGCTCAAATATTTATATTGGCCATAACCAGCAAATGACAATCACTTTGAAGGCAAATAAACAACTCAGACCCTCTGCTGTAGCTAATTGGAGCACTGATGTGCAGGGGCGATTAGCAAATAAAACTCATTCTTGATTTTTTGGGTCACCAAATCTGCAAACTAACTTTTGTCCACACTTATCCATATAAAGGTGCCTCCTTGGGGAAAGATTTTGACCTTATAAACCTCCAAAATCTGCTCTGAACTTCAAATCAGACCAATAGGAACATGTATGGCCAGCCCATGAGGTTGACCTACTTAGAAAAATCGGAATTTGAGGAAACCAAATTGAAACCACTTATAAACTTGTCGCCCTGATTATAGGAAGCCATTGAAACAATACCCAAAAGAAATTATCAATTCCTTCAACTCTAGTGACCAAAAAAGAGGGTATGCGTGTCCTATGCAGTTATACGGCCAGCCTGATACTGCACTGCGAATGCCATCAGAAACCACCAAAAATAATAACACCAACCCAGCAAGAAATCACCCAACTAATGTCTTGTTGTGACCTTTTTACACATCGCCCCATTGCAAATTGGTACCCCCTCTTTTTGCTGTTGGCCTTGTCTATTTGGCTTTCGTTCTTGGTAGTTTTTGGCTCAGTCCCCTAAGGTTCCTCGTGTTTCAAATGAGAATTGGTGAAGTCGGTTAAGTCTAAAAGAAAAGTGTTGCCCACCTTTGGCTCCTAGAATGGAAATTGTGTGTTTGTTAGTGAATTAGGTCAAGTGTGAATAAGAATTGATCTTTTAGAAAGAATGCTAGCGAAATTTTGAACGTTTTGACATACTTGCTATCTTTGGAAATTTCTATTTTTAGTAAGTTTCACTACATCCCGGAATGGCCTTATTTTGAGTTTGGAAGTACTTACTATTTTTAGCTGTCTATTTTTAGTTTCACTTTGTCCTGATTTGCCCTAATTTTGCATTTAAACAAACTTACTATTTATAGAAAGTCTATTTTTGGCAAGTTCGATGAGAATTGGCTGAAGAAGAGGAAAAAGGATACCCAATTCTATATCCGGCAATGTAATCAAATGAGGCAATTGGTCTAAAATGAAAGTTCAAAATGGAAAGGCATTATGAAATTGGTTAAGCATGAAGAACATTCCTAAAAAGCACCTGAAAGTGGAAAGACCTGAAAAAGCGCAAAAAAATGGTCAAGTCTAGAAACATTTCTTAAAGGGCATGAAAAGACACCCAAAAGAGGATAGGGCATGAAAATTCACTTAGTATGGGAAAATTCCTTGATCCCATCCCCTCAGCGCCTAAAATGGAAAATCATGAAAAATGGCTATGTGTTGATCTAAGAAGGTGAAAGAAATGAGGAAATTGGCTAAGTATAGAAAACTTCTGTCTACATGCCTAATGTGTTCCTGAACGGGAAAGATAGAAATCAAATGAAAAGATGTGAAAATTCTTGGAAATCCTTGTTCCAATATCAAATTTATTAGAAATCTTCGAAAACAAAGTTGTGGAAAACAACACTAATGTAAGCGTGTTGATTACTGAAATTTGGCTGAGTCTGAAAATTTTTAGTATCTTCTAAAATCTAGAATCTTCAATATAACTCCTAGAGATTTGAAACCACTCTCAAACATCCTGACAATATTTATATAAAATATAAAGTATAAGTCACTAACTTATACTTAAATGTTATATTTTATATGCAAGGAAAGTTGAAAAATGATTAAGTCGTGAACAAAATCCACGCCAGGCATGGATTCGCACCCAAAGGAAGAAATTCTCCACACTCAGGAATTGGTGCCCAATACATGAAATCCTTCACTTGGGCTAAAAATGCGCCCAAGAGTGCAAATCCACTAGAGCCAAGGAATTCTGCTCAAACTGAAAAATCCGCTACTCAGCCTCAAATGCGCCCATGAGCGCCAACCAAGGGTAGCATGGAATTGCGCTCAAAGTACAAAATCTTGCACTAGGTCCCATATGCGCTCATAGGCATAAATTCTATGAGGCCAAAGAAAATGGCTAAGGTAATGAAAAATCCTTCATGACCACTCAAATGCGCCCAAGTTTGGGAGAAAGTAATGTGAAAAGTGACTAAGTCTAGACCAAAGGGATAAGGCAATGCAAGAAAGTGGCTAAGTGTGGATTAAGTGTGGATCCAAGGAACATGAAGTTGGCGAAAAAGACTTACAAAAATTCTGTGAAATCCTTGAGAACACCCACAATTGAAAGTGTGAGGGAAATGGTCAAGTATGTATCAAAATAGGTATAGAGATGACAAAAATGGTTAAGTCATGGAAAATTCCATGACACCCAAAGAAATGCGCCCAAAGTGGAAAATGGAAAATCAACCAAAATGATTAAGTGTTGGATAAGAAAGAAGTGAAGAACTGGAAAAATGGCTAAGTCTATAAAAATTCCTTCACAAGGCTTAATTGCATCCATGAGAGAAGAAGAGGTATAAGTTTCTAGAGGGAAGAGGTGAATTTTGAAGGTAGAGGAATTTTTTTTAGAGAGATGAAGGCACAAGAATTTTGAAGAGAAAGAAAGAATTCGTAGAGAGAGGTGTGATTTCTAAAGAGGTGTGGAATTTTGAAGAAAAGGAATTTCGAAGCAGATTTCAAAAATCAAGAGGAAAGCACAAGAATTTTGAAGAGAATGAGTTGCTAGAGAAAGAAAAAGCTTCTCGAGAGAGGGCCTGGGCTTTTAAGAAGGAAGAGGTATATTTGCAGAGAGAAAAAATCAGCGAAATTCTAAAGAGAAATAATTCTGAAGTGGAGGATTTTTAGAGAGAGAAAGGATATTTAGAGAGAAAATATGGAAGAGTTTTTATGTGTTGCATTTTAAATTTCTTGCATGATTCTAATGTCAATTATTTTAATTTGCAGGAGGAAAAATTTATGTCCTAGATGTTCAAGGAAGACATTGAAGTCCCAGAATTCTAGTCTTAGACAGAGACAGGTTTTGGATAGTGACACTACCTCGATCATGCTAGAGGAGGTCGATCTAAAATCCGAGTGGATCACTGAGGCTACGGATCCTATCTTTACTGACGAGGACCTTGAGTGAATTGACCAGGCAGATAGAGATGCTAAGGTTGTAGCCATGGCAGAGGAGGATAGAGCACGAGCAGACACAAGCACACTTGATGTTGGTGAGCATGGCATGTCATAATTAGAGACTATGGTTGTTGATTCATCCAGGACCTACCTTAGACACCTTCATAGGAGGGATGCAAGCTCCTCTGAGCCATAGACTTGGTTTTGTTTTGATATATGTTTGAAATTTTGATGTCATGGATTTTATATTCTATGAGTTTTGTATACATTTGACAATATTTATAATTTTATATATCTAAGTTTGCTATTTGCTTCAGCTAAAATTTGCATTTATACTTATGTGATTGATGTATACTTGCGTATGTGATCAAATTAGCTTCTATTTGATGATGTTATTGTATCTTTAAGGTTTACTTAATAAAAAGTGCATGAAACAAGTTCTAAATCCTTTAAAATATCTAAATTTCTTGGGTTTTTCACTTTGTCGAGTCTTGCCAAGATTTTTGTCGAGTCCTGAGCCAGGTAACCCTTACCGAGTCCGAGCTAAGTCCGAGTCCAGTAACTATGATTCATGTTGAACATGCTTTGGATCAACATGAATTTTACAAAACTTTGATTTGGAGTATGGTGATCCCAAATGTTATTTTATTGCTTATGTTTATTGATCGAATCCAAATCATGATAATAAACTCCACGTATGATTTTTGTTGTCTAGGTTTATGCCCTTGCCTTAGGCACAACTGATGTATACTCACACACATTAAGATCTTTCCATGAACTTCGAAAGAGTGATTGTGATTAATAAGATAGATAAGTGATACTTTTTGCTCTTATACAAGAGATGAATATATGCATGCTGCAGGATATGGAAGTGGTCAATTTTTTATTGCAAACATTTCTAGAATTCAAAAATATTGTGAATTGAGTAGGACAATAATCCATGTTCCTCATGGATCTTAATGAAGCAATGGCAGTATTATGAGGTTGAGAGAAAAAGAGTCTCGTGCACATTTACACATAATTGTGATGTTCTCGTCTTAGTAAACTTCTAGATGTAATTTGCTGCTGCGGTTTTCAGTAAGAGTTCCATGTTCAAATTCTTATTATATATTGCATGTCTTACACGTGAATTAATACTCACGTGTTGCATTGAGATATTTCCGTGAACTTCCAAAGAGTGATTGTGATTAATAAGATAGATAAGCAGTGCTCACTAGAGATGCGTCCCATGCCCTTTTCGCCAGCATCCACTATAGGGAGCATTTTGGGGACACGCATGTCCCCTCTCCCCTCCCCCCCCCCCAACAATCCCCTTTAAAAAAAATGAAAACATCTTCCNCCCCCCCCCCCCCCCCCCCCCAACAATCCCCTTTAAAAAAAATGAAAACATCTTCCATTGGTCAGAGAACAGCCAGCCGTCCCCAAGAAAACCAAGGGAAAGAAAGCACCAAGGAATTGAATCCACTACATCTAAGGTAAGTTCTTCATCTAACTTTTGTTTGTTCAATTTCATGTGCATTTGTTTAAGTTTTTTCAATTTTTAAAACACATAAGGAGGACATTTTGACTAGCACTAGGGGTTATAGAAGTAGAGCTAGAGGTCATAGAAGTATGACTAGCACTAGGGGTTCCTTTGGGAGTGGGAGTGTTGCAGGGCCAGCAATTACAATAATCCCGCTTGAATATCCTTCCAAACTCCTCATAATCTATGCAAAAGGCCTATTTAACCCCAAGAAACCTTTCCTCCAATTTGCATCATGAATAGACAAAGATAAGAAAAGAATGTCTAGGGGAGGGGGAGTAGAGTATGGTTATGCCATTTGGGCAGCTATACTAGAGTTTATTGTCATCTTTTTTAGATAGGTGGTCAAGGAGTAAAAGGTTATGAAACTAACTCTAGCTGAGAAGGCTGAGGCAACTAGATTATATATGGAGGGGGGACAAGAAAGAAGGGCATACTAATGGAGTGTCTGCAGCCTAGTGTGTCATTGCATCCAGAACCCATGGATGTTGGAATTCAAGGGGGAGAGAGTTCCACTTCTACCAAGTGAAAGAAAAGAACTACTATTGTTGCAGATATGTTTAACATTCAATCATGAGATATGGCTAAGTCTTCTATTACTAAGTTTTTTTATGCTCATGTCATACCATTTCGTTTGGCATGTTAACCCTATTTTGAACAAATGTTCAAAGATGTAACAGTTGTCAGTCTGTCATTTGTCCCACCTAGAGAACATAAGCTACACACCACTCTCCTAATAGGGAATGTTCAAAGATGAGTGTGTTGATGGAAGAGATGAGACAAACTTGGATAAGAGATGGATGCTCCATCATATGGATGGGTGGATCAATATCAAACATCAACCACTCATCAATATTATTGTCACAAGTTCAACTAGCTCTTATTTTCTTCGAGCTATTCATTGATCAAAGAGCAGTAAGGATGAAAACTTTCAATTTCAATTTTGAAAGATGCCATAAAAGTTGGATGTGATAGTCCCGTTTTGAAATGGGACTTAATAATAAATAATAATAATAGAATTAAAATATAAATAAATCAATAATATTAAATTATAATACAATTATGAGAACACTTGTAATGATTAAATAAACAATATTATATTAATAAACAATAATTTAATATGTAAGTGATGAATAAAACAATATAATACTTGAGTCTGTTAATATTTTCAAATTAACACAAGGAATATACAGTCTATAGAGGTCTTTCAAGACTAAGCACAGGATATGAAAATAATCACAAAGAAGGAGAGATAGTACCCGGATTGTAACTCAGAAATTTGTCCTTGGAGTCTTTAAATCTGATCCTTCAATTCCTTCTAGATGTGACCCGAGTTAGCCCACCTAGGGCTTCTCTTAGTTCTTCTCCAAGTTATCACCAATTTGTACTTTGTGTGTCCTTGGATAGACTGAAAGTAAACTCGAATCTGCCCTACGATCTATATTAATCCTTCACTTATTTGTCCTTGAATTGATGCCACAATTCGCTCTTACAACCAGCCCAAATTTGTCTGTAATATATATATATATATATATATGATATATTCGCAGGTCAAGGCAGATTAGATTTGTCAATTCAGGTGGCAAGACTTCGCACCAGCTAGGAGGATGAATTTAATCTAAGATATTGCACTTGAATGTTCCAAATCGCCAATCCAAACATCAACCAAAATGCCAATCCAAACACACTTTAATGGCAGACTTGAATGAATAATTCGAACTCCTAGAATTCGCATGTCAAGAAGGAAAACGCAGATTATAGATCCTTGAGGAAAATTGCATGTTATGTTTTTGATACCATTATCCTCAAGGATCGACCATGCATATATATGGATTTAAAATGCTAAACTCTACCTCTCCAAGGTGGCCGACTTGGGCCCTCCATGTATTTAATTAATACATAATAAATAACCTTTATCTATTATTATTATTATTAATATTGCCACATATATATGCATTATTTATTTCATATTTAATTAAAATCGATCCTTAATAAATAATAAATATAACCCCTTTATATTTATTATTATTATTAAATTGATCTTATCATA
>MU223303.1:302074-321180 GCA_018584345.1 Thuja plicata | reverse complement strand
TAAAATAAGGAATAGAGTAGGAAGGATTTGTGTAAATTTATGGAAATTTTAGCAGGGTATTTTATAGAAATGAGCTAGCCGCGAGAGAAATAAAAAATCGTAGTTTGCTTTGCCATAAAGTTTCAATGTCGTGAGTTCAAAATATGCAGAGGATTGATTTTAGTGGGTGCAGAATTGAAATCTTGGCCAAAGCTTTCTCTTTGCGCAAGAAGTTTTAGAGGAATTTGTTCAAAAGTTTTCAGGATTTTTTTAAGAGATGCAAACTGTCAAACAAACCTAATCTGTGGGTGTAGTTGCAGATTCAACAATCATAGTCAGAATTTATAAAAATGAAAACTGAGAAATCAGTTATGAGGATTCATTAAAACAGTTTCGAGTGCATACCTTGAAGAAAAAAAGAAACTTGGATGCCTGCAAGAAAAGGTCTCTTTGCCTCTGGTTTGCCTCCGATGAACCTAATGTGGGGTATGTGTTATTTTCAGCCTGTAAATATAAGTATTCAGAAGGCGGTGAAATCAGGGCGGTTATGCAAGCAAATGTGAAGATTGAATCAGATTAATTGCAGTGGACTTTTGAGATCTTTCCAGACATTTATAAACTTGTCGAATGTGATCTTACGGTGACGTCCATCTTCGGTTGGGAAAATACCCGCGGCTCTGGGCTCATCCCCATTGTCGGCAAATAAAGATCAGTCAATCCTCTGCAAATAAAGATCTAAAATGATCGACGTGTAAAGGGCAAAAATAGTGAAAACGATCAGATTGTCTGTTGCTGCAGGATGGACGGCCACGATGTATTCAATGGCAGTCATTCCTTAGTGTCCAACTGCAACTGTTGATCAGATTATTTTGCCCAAGTGTGTTCAAAGGAAACGCCTACGGCGTAATAAAGTAGTTTATGGGATCCTTCTAGTCTAGGTAGAAATAAAGGATGAAGAAAGAAAGCACTTAATAAAGTAAAAAGTTGAAATAAAGTAGGGAATATGTAAAAAGCAAGTTGGTGATAAAAGTAAAGAAAAAATTGTTTATTTAAAATCGTATAATTCATAAATAGGTGAATATTTTCAAGTTGTAATATTGGATACACTCATCATTTTTGTTTCAAGCATAAATGTAGTGTACTAAGTTTTAGTTTATCTTGTATATGGGATGTTTTCTATTTAAATCATTGTTAATTATAGTATTTGATGTTCAATCTTTGTATTGGAATTGTAGAGAAATGGTACTAAAACACCTTTGCAAGTTTATGTTAAAAGTGTGTTAAAAAACAGAGTTCTTGCCTGGAAGGCTAGGTGGCTATCTTTATCAGGAAGAATCCTTCTTATCAAGTGTGTTCTTTCGGCAATCCCCAATTACTATCTTGTTGTCCTTAAAGCGTCATCCACCATAATTCAGCAAATCCAAAAAATAATTAGAGAATTCTTATGGACTGGGAACATGAATAATGAAAAGAAGATCCCGCTTATTTCACTTCAAGATATGTCACAAGGACCAACTAGAGGAGGTGCAGGATTGCATGATTTACATAATAGGAATAGAGCTTTTGGGGGAAAGCTTGTGTGCCAAATGTATACTAAACCAAATAGTAAATGGTGTCAAATAGTGCAAAAGAAATACTTGGATAACCAAAATCCAACAAGAGTATTATCCCTAGCAGACCCACCCAATGGATCTGCAATTTGGAATTTTATGATATCAACTAGGGATTTGGTCTACAACTATGTTACATGGGAGGTTAACAGTGGATCAAATGTTAAATTCTGGAGAGTCTCCTGGAGTAGCCAACCTGCCTTGGTATCTCCGGAGATTCCACAAGATATTATAAACACTACAGAAGACAAATGGGGCATTTACCTCATCAACTACGTTTTGGCTATTAAAAATTATTCAAGCGAAGCCATCTGGAAGGATCCAGAAGACCTAAACCTTTCAAGACAAGATGTTGAAACACTCAGGAACATAATGGCAGCTAGGCAGATCTACCTGTCAGACAAAGCAGACAGGTTGGTATGGGCCCCAACAAAAAATGGAAATATTTTATTCAAGAGGGATATAGAATTCTTCAGAACTTAGCAAATGATAAGGTCCAGGCAAGAGCATACAATTTTTGCTGGAACCAAGTTGTTCTACCTAAGGCAGGGTGCTTTGCATGGCTAGCCTTAAGAAATAGGATTCTCACCAGTGACTAATTACAAAAATTTAGAATTGCACAAGCCTTTAAGTGTAAATTGTGTGATGCCCAGATTGAAATGAAGGACCATTTTCTCCTGCAATGTCCCTTTGCAAATAAATGCTGGACTTTTGTTCTTAAAAAATTATGCTTCTACACCCCTCTGCCTAGTAAATTATGGGACTTATTCCAGTCTTGGCCTGATTTGCATAGTGGCTCACTATTTGCAAATATCTGGAAGTGTGCACCAACGCTTATTGTATGGTCAATCTGGTGGGAAAGAAATAAAAGGTTTTTCGAAATGAGCAGTCAAATTTAGAAACAGTTCTACAAGGATTAGAAAAATCAATATCGGAAGTTGTAAATGCCAGCATTTTTATATGTGGATACAATCCAGTACTATCATCATGGGATAGTAGCATCATGAGAACTTGGGGGAACCTCAGTATACCAATGGGATGGGGTGCATCTAAAAAGGTACCAGGTCTAGTTGATAGATCGAATATCAAATGGCACCCCCCGATCAACAGGTAATGAAAATAAATTTTGATGGAGCATCTCGTGGTAACCCAGGAATATCAGGATTAGGTGCATGCAGCAGGGATTCGCATGGCAATTTAGTAGCATGCATTACCTCCCCATTGTCGGTAGGATCAAATAATATAGCAGAAGCACAAGCAATGCTTGCAGGACTAATACTGGCAAAAAGATGTGGAATCACCGACATACATGTTGAAGGTGACTCCATGATTATAATTAATGCCTGCATCAAAAGATCTACCCACAAGTGGCAACTAGAATACATCCTGAAGCAAATTTGGTGATTATTGGACACCTTCTCAAAAACATTCCTCTCTCATACATTACGGGAAGGAAATCGGGTTGCAGACTATCCAGCCAACTTTGCTGCGAGGGTGTGGATATTACACTTATAATGCCAAGTGTAATCCCAGGAGATATGTGTGAATTAAACAGATTAGTGGAATTAGATCAATCAAGCATTGCACATAATGATGTATAAAATGAACATTCACATAGCTCCAAAGTACGCTGGTGACAGGATCGGTTTCAAACATACAGATGATGTCATCAACACGCACACGTGAGGGTATGTGGTAATCAAGGTGAGCAAAGGTACGAGGTCATGTAAAATAATTAATCCTCCATGTGGGAATTGAATTCTAGAATGAACAGCGATCTTTAATAGGCGATGGGTTGATCTCAAGGTGAAAAAGGAAGTACACCTAATTAACGCAATTATGATGCAAAGCTAGGCATTTCAAAAAAGTGGATCCCATAACTTATTGTCACCATATCCATTGCGTGTGCCTGCCTTCAACCTGGGAAATCTAGAGTGCAAATAGTGTCAAATCAGAGTTAATTGCAATAAAGACACGCTCATTTATGTGCCTCGATGAAGCCATCAAAGAACTTTGCATGTCTTATTTAAACGCTTCACAACACAATGTGTAACACAAGCATTAGAGTATCGATTGTATGGCAGAGGTATGTGTTACTTGTCGGTCTTGTGCTACCCATCACTCTGAACTATTGCCAAAAAATTACAAAATTTGGCTGTCGTCCAACATAAATGAAGACGTGCTCCCAATGCGCATCAATGACCAAGAGATGGATGAAATATTTCTGGTGCACTCCGATGCCATTTGATGTGCAATCATACAGGTAATGGGTCATGAGAACTTTGACCCACAAACTAAACAATTTTTTTTCCTTCACAGCTAGTGTCTATATTTCTGTCGAATGCAATGGACCTCCTTCAGTCCCCTCATTTATTAGAAATTTTGGCATTCAAAGTGGTTCATAAGCAGTTTTGGGTTGCCAACAAACTAAAGCATGCTATGCAAAATTATGACCTCTGGAATGGCCACGCGTTGATTGGGGGTTTTTTTACCACACATCAAATTCTGCACAACCACGGATTCTTAGTGGTGTTTAATGGAGCCAAGAGGGCAATAGAAATGTAGAATGCACAGATCATGAGAAATGCACTCCAAGAGAATGGGCATGTCCTTGGCCCATTGTTGGAGGGGAAAATAATGGCTATGGTTCTCGCGCTGATAGACCTTCTGGGGTTACTAAATTTATCAGGGATGCCTAGGCACATCAATCCCCGGAGACCTCATGTAAGGCATGAAGAAACCCCAAGCTTCAATCTGTAGTGAAAAGATATTTGGGCCCTGGAGAACAGACCTAGTTTAAAAACTTCCCACTGTTTGGATTGGGTGTCAGGTGCAGCATCCAAATGGGCATTGGGTGATGCAACCAATTTGGTTCAGGAAGGCAGAAATCAAGAAGCACATGGAAGTGGGTGGGTTACCATATCCCAAGAACTAGAACCAACTGGATGTTCTTCAGGTTGGGGACCACGATATACGACACCACATGAGCAGAAGAATATGGTAGATTGTGATTGGGATATGGCTGCAACAGAGGAAGGAGCAATGGCATCGGTTGTGGAGTGGACGCACCATTCGCATCACTCTATGAATGATGTTGCGATGCAAGAGTAAAGCAAGTAACTGTTGGTGAAGAACTTTTTTGCAAATATGTATAGTCGTTTATATAGTTGGTACCTCGACCGTGCCTGATTTTGTAGAGTGCTAAATTTTATGTTATAATGGGCTTGAGATGATATAAAATTTCATTTTGGGCTGTCTATGGGTCAGATACCATGGTTTGGGATATCAGTGTCAGTGGTGTCCGATGATGACCAGAACCGACACCGACACTGACCAGAACTGACACTGACACCGACCAGAATCGACACCGATAATGGCCAGAATCGACACCGATGACAACAACAACTGTCACTGATGCTACAAAGAATTGACATCGATGGACCAACCAAGATAACCAACAAGTGATCCTGGCTAGCAGGGTTACCCAATCGACAGTACCGATGACCTGAATCGGCCAGATGGTTTTATATAAATAATGACTGGAAAGAATGACTAATGTAGAAGGGTGGTGATTTTGTTCTTGAATATAAATAATGTATTGTATCTGAGCAAGGATTATGGGTTTTCTTGTTGGTTCTTTCCTGGATGAGCTCTTGAACTAGCTTTTATTAATATATATATTTAGTGGCTCGTCCACTTTTGCCTAAAAAAAAAATTTATGTTAAAAGTCATTCATAAGGTAACTCTGATTTTCCAAATGTTGTTTTGTTTGTTCATGATTTTAGCAATGCTTGTAAATGGCTTTAGAACTATATTCTTACTATACATTATGTTGCTATAATTTCTTCTACAAGTGTCTTAAGGACTTGGGTCACTCCACCTAGATTCCTCGTGAGGTCTATGTGGACCTAGATTCCTCGTGAGGTCTATGTGGAGGTCATCTAATACCTTACTAGGGGTTTCCTTCTTTTTTAATTTGTTTGAGTTAATTTCTCTAAGGCTACCTTTGGACATGGCCCCTAGTACATTTGCATATCTTTATTAGTTATTTCCACTTGGACTTGAGACTTTGTTATCTGTAACAAATTTCACTTTGAGCCCATGTCTAGGTCAAAGTTATCTAGTATTCCTTTTCCATTATGGTTTTTTTATATCATATAGGGACTTCATTGGGACATATCATTAATGTTGATCAGTAAGGTTTTCTTCTTCTTCTTCCTACTCATCCTCAAAAAAGGGTTTGTGTTGAAGTCAACCTATCTAAAGACCTTAAGGATTCTACCAAAATTTATATAGGAGACCAAGGCCTCACTTAAAGGTTTTTTACATTGATTTGACAAATCCTTTATAACAATGTCAATCCTCAAACTATAAGATGTGAAAAAATCCTTTGGTTATACAATTCTTCTAGCATAAAGCCAATTAATCCATCAAAGATTATCCTCCTCAAAAAAATAAGTATGGATAGACCACAATAAATAATAGAAGTAACAATGGGGGTTGATCACTTAGTGTGTTGGTTAAGTGGTAGTGTTGTCATCATCCCCACCCAGGTTCAAACCTCTATTGGGCATTTGTGATCGCAGGCTTGTGTCTTTGTTGATCCAATGTGCTCATGGGGATAGCTTTCAATTGTGCAATAAGGGGATGAGGTCCCCCATTTGTGGCCTCACTAGTTCATAACTCCAGGTCAAAAGTATTTCACGTAGAGCTAGAGGGCATGTCATGCCAGCGTCGCTAGTCACATTTAAAATTTTACCAGGTACTTTTAAAAAAATGGAAGTAGCAATTGTCGTCTTAGAACTAAAGGTGTTGTTCCTCAATAGTTGGTCACTGAGCCTCAAGTTTTAAAGCATTACAAAGCTAAACATGTTATATAATGAAGTAGTCATGGCAGGAGTTTCCCTAATGGAGATGGTCCAGTCATGCAACAAGAGTCAATACAACGGAAACAACCAACTCAAAAACAAGAAAATACCATCAAGATGCTACAACAAATCTTTACATTATCATAAATCCAAGATTTACATCACATTGGCCTGCGACATGCAGATTACAAACTTTCGACATACATGCCTAATTACAACAGAAATCTCAATCTAAACCCTAATGCTAACCTTCCAAAGGTTATCATACTCTGAGCTACCGCCACTGCCTTGCTACCGAAACAAATCTCAAATGTCTCAATATATAGAGCCTTCGTAACACTTATGTCGACCGAATCAATTACATTCTCCAAGATTAAGAAAATGTAATGTGTAGAAATATAGGTCAAAACCCAAATAATAAGGATCTTAATGCTAAGATGTAGAAATGAGGTGCAATCCAAGAACATTTTAATATGAGCCACAAAGCGTCATCAATCGGGAAAATGCTTCACGAGATCGTAAAACTCCATCTGACCGTTAGAACATGAAGAACACATAGAAATGACCATGAATCTTTAATATCTCCACAACAAAGTATCCAAATGAGGTGCGAACCTAGACCTAAGTAAACCATGATGTCCAAAACAAACCCTCAAGTTTGCAACAACAAATGATCCAAAACCAAGGAATGCCACTAAAAACTTAGAAAATTGGAAAACAAAAACAAAACTGAAAGGAAATATTTTTGGGTGATGCAATATTGCCAATGACCTAAGGATGCTCCTGCATCATACACCCCTAGTGAGAAGAAGATGTTCCATAAGAGGAACTTATGAACATCTTACAGGATTCAAGACATAAATCCCATGCCCATTCTTAATCTAAATATCCTCTTTATCTGCAACTTCCTTTCTCTGCACTTCTGCTCTTTCTTCTGTCAAATCCATCAACTTACTCTGCTCTATACTTACTTTATCATACCTCACATCAACATTAATTTTTTTACCACCACCTTCTTTCTTTTGTACAACTGATTTACCTCTATCACAATACTTCATATGATTAGCAACCAAAGCTTTTTGTTGCTTCGGTTTACCCTTCATGTTATCTAATACCAACTGGTTTTCAGATCTGCCTCCAAGAACATTCTTTAAATCAACCTTTGTATTCTTCATCTCTGAACAATAACTCTTCATAATGCTCAGATTCCTTGTACTTCTCCCCTCTACCTCCTTCAAGGGAACCAAAGTAAACTTTTGTCCATCCTTCTGTATTGTGACCAAGTTACTTCTGTAATCATGGATATCCTCTCTGTCATATTGTCAAGGTCTTCCAAATAGAACATGACAAGCACTCATAGATACCAAATCACACAATACCTCATATTTGTAAGGTCCAATGCTGAAATTCACTAAACATTGCTCTTTCACCTCCACCATATGTGCATCTTGAAACCAACTTATCCCATATGGACAAGGATGTTTAAATATCTTCAAGCCAAGCTTTTATACCATCTCTTCTGATACCAAATTATTTTTACTACCACCATCCATAACAACCTTACAAAATTTTAACAGTGCTAACATAGGCTCCGACTGGGGAAGGTTAAGTGCAAGATTAACACTAGATTCTGGAACTCTGGGACACAGACCAACTCAAAAAATGAAACCCCACAATAGACAGACCTAAAACAGGAAAAAGCAGGAAACATTTTTACAAATATATAAATTGTTGTGCATGTCAAAAGACTCAAGAAAAGAATGGCTTCAAAAACTGCCCATGCACAGGCAGATCCTGTATCTCACTAGTAGGAATTTGCAAGAAATATGAATCTTTTCCATGTAAATCATGCACAACAAATGGTCCTAACCATAAGGACTCAAACTTGGCATGCTTTCCCCTCTCCTCTAACCTTGCATTCCATTGGAGCACCATGTCATTTACTTGAAATTTTCTTTCTGATGCTCTTTTATCAAATAAATACTTAGAATTTTGTTGGATCTTCTGATTTTGCAATTATGCTTCATTTCTTATCTCATCCAGTTGTACCAACAACAACATTATGTTTTGCATTGGCTCTATCACTTCTATGTCCTCATCTTGGATGAACTTGTAGACTAGTAACAAATTGTTTAAGGGTAACCTAGCTTGTGTTCCATAAACCAGTTCAAAAGGAGATACACCTATAGCTCTTTTCATTGTTACCCTATCAGCTCACAAAGCCATCTTAAGCTTTGAATTCCAAGCCTTCTTATTCCTTTCTAGTGTTCTTTTGATAATCTTCGTGATGCTCTTATTGTTGGATTCTGCTTTCCAATTTGCCTGTGGATGATATGGTGAAGAAGATGAAATCACAATACCATATTGATCACAGAATTGTATGAATTATTTATACCTAAAGCACATAGCATTATCCATTACTAGCTTGTTGGGCACACCAAACCTAGTCAAGATATTAACTATTAGAAAACCAATGACCACCTTGTTGGTATCCCTCTTGGTTGGTATAGCCTCAACCCATTTTGTAAAATAGTTCATGGCATCAAGGATCCAACTGTGACCTCCACTAGAATTCTCTGAAAATTCACCAATAAAATTAATGCCCCACTGGGCAAAAGGGACTTCAACTAAGATTGGATTCAAAGGCAAAGCCCCTAAATACACTAACTTCTTTGAAAATATTTGACAAGCCTCACACTTCTGCACAAACTGATGAGTATATTTAAACAAACAAGACCGATAATAACTAGCTCTAAGTATCTTGTGTGCAGTTGTCTTTGTTGAATAGTGGCCTCCACAAACACCACTATGTATCTCTTTTAACACCTTCTTAGACTGACCCCTATCAAGAAAAAACAAAAGAATTCCATCTCTATTTTTCCAATATAAATCTCCTTGAATCAATATATACTTATGACACTTAAGTCTAAGAGCCCTTCTTTGATTTTTTGTCATGTCCTCGGGACATTTATTGGTCTTTAAAAAACAAACAATATCTTCATACCATAATTGTATCTCAATGCTAGTTAGCATTTCATTTGCTTGCATCTTGTTCACCTGGGTAAGCTCCATGTTTGAATCAATCATGAGTTTTTCCAGTCCCGAGCCTCTAACTAATTTGGTAATTTGGATCTCTAAATCAAATTCTTGTATTCTATTGATCCATCTACACCTCTTTCCAGTGACTTCAGCTTTTTTCAATACTTACTGTGAAGAGCATGGAATATATAGACAAACATCCACTCCTAGGACACCACAATAGAATGGGATTACAGAGCAAAGAAAAAAAATTATATTAGATGTTTCCAAAACTATGTTGCTTGAAGGAAATGTGTCGCATGTTCATTGGAGAGAAGGTGTTGGTACTGTTGTTTACACTTTGAACATAATTTAGATCAGAGAAGGTACTAATACGACTCCTTATGAACTATGGTTTAATCATGCTCCTATTGTGATATATTTCAGAATATTTGGTAGTAAATGCTATATCAAAAGAGATGATGAGATAGGAAATTTTGATGCTAGAAGTGATGAAGAGATCTTCCTTGATTATTTCACTAAGAGAAAATCTTATAAATGTTTTAATTTGAGATTGAGGAAGATGATTGAAAGTGCTAATGTGGGGATTGATGAGAAGTTTCAGATTCACAAAAGAATATATGACTATGGCCAGACTTCAGAGAAAAAATAGGTTACTACAAATCAAGAAGAACCTTTTGAGATTGATCATGAGATTGAGGTATGTCTGAATGATTGAAATGATTCTATTGAAGCTCCAAACACACCGAGGTATGTTAAGAAGAACCATCTTGAAAATCAAATTATTGGCAATGCAAGCAAAGGCACGATGACAACATCTAGATTAAGAGATGAGATTGATTTGATTTATCAAGTGGAACCAAAAAATATTGATGAGGCATTTAGAGATGAATCTTGGACTGAAGAAATGTAGGAAGAATTGGAACAGATAAAGAAAAATAACACTTGGGAATTGGTTCCTAGACCTAAAGATAAGACTATTATAGGGACTAAATGGGTTTGTTGAAATAAAACAAATGAATAAGGAATGATTGTAAGAAATAAGGCAAAACTGGTTTGTAAAGGCTACTCGCAACAAGAAGGCGTAGACTTTGAAGAAACATTTTCTCATGTTGATAGGCTTGAGGAAGTGAGATTATTTATTTCTTATGATGCACACAAAGACTTTAAAGTATATCAGATGGATGTGAAATTTGCATTTCTGAATGGAGATCTAGAGGAGGAAGTATATATTGAACAACCTGATGGATTTCCTCTAACAGATGATGAGGATATGGTTTGCAAATTGAAGAAGGCTTTGTATGGACTGAAACAAGCACCTAGAGCATTGTATGCTAGATTTGACAGGTATTTACTTTGTCTTGGTTTCAGAAAAGGTGATGCAGACAGTAATTTGTACTTAAGAACTAGTGAAGATGGAATTTTAATAGTTGAAGTTTTTGTAGATGATATCATTTTCGAAGGTAATGATGAAATGAGTAAAAAGTTCTCTAAGGAAATGGAAAATGAATTTGAGATGTCGATGATTGGTGAAATGAAATTTTTCCCTGGACTACAAATTAATCAAAACAAGAATGATATTTTTATTTCTCAAACCAAGTATCTTATGGAAATGTTGAAAAAGTTTGGAATGGAAGATTGTAAACCTGTTGGAACACCTATGGTTGTTGGTTACAAGATTACTACTACTGATGAATCTCAGAGTATTTTTCAGACAAAGTATAGATCTATGATTAGAGGCTTACAATTTCCGACTCACACTAGACCAGATATTGCTAATGCAATTAGAATTGTGGCAAGATATCAAATAGATCCTAAAGAGACTCACCTTGTTGTTGTAAAGAGAATGTTTAAATATCTGAAATGAACACTAGAATATGGCTTATGGTATAAAAAATCTGATGATTTTGTTTTGCATGCTTGTATTGATGTTGATTGGATAGGTAATTTTGATGACAGAAATAGTACAAGTGGTGGTGCATTTTTTCTTTGGAAAAGATTGGTTTCTTGGTTAAGTAATAAGCATGATTGTATAGCTCAGTCTATTTCTGAATCAAAGTATGTTGTTGATGTTATTAATTGCACACAGATTGTTTGGATGAAGCAAATGTTGAAGGACATTGGGATAAATTTTGATGAGATGGTGTTTATTCATTGTGATAACACTAGCATAGTGAATATGTCAAAGAATCCAGTTATGCATTCAAAGACTAATCATATTTCAATTAAGTATCATTTCCTGAAAGACAAGGTTCAAGAGAAGCAGATTATATTGGAGTATATGAGCACAAAGGAACAAATAGTAGATATATTCACAAAACCTTTGCCAAAGGATACCTTTGAGTATCTTAGAGGTATTCTTAGGGTGAGAGCCCCTCCTTGCGAGAACTAATTGATGTAGGAATGCATCAGTCCAGTGGCTTTTAGAGCTATATCATTTTTTGGACTTGATGCTTGGATCTACTCCTCACGAGGAGTGATCACAGGAACACAATAGAACACATTTCGGTGATTAAGCACCTGGTTGTTGCAGGCATCAAGATTTGAAAAAGCTACACCTTGTGGGAGAAAGAAAGATTAATGGCACCCTTTTCCATTGATGTCAAAGGGGAGAGATTCAGTGTGAAAATCCCTATTGTTTTGGGGAGAGCTATGAAGTGGATATTGAGAAGATTATATTGAGATAGGTATTTTTGGATTGATGGATTTTCTCATATATTGCCATCAATTCCAAAGAGGGAGATTGTTGGAATTGGTTGGTGAGATTGTTGGAATTGGCTTCTGTTTTAGTTGTTGGCATTCATGTTTTGTCATTGATAACAACATATGTTTCTGATGAAGACATACAAACTGGTTATCACTGGTGCATGGGTGACTGAAAGAAGTGTAAAAAATCTGTATGAATGTTCCAGAGTATGAACAGATGGGAATGTGTACAGGGATGAGCTATGATCTTATATCTAAGGTTTCTTGAGCTTATGTTTCTCTTTGTTTGAGTTACAATGATTTTGGTGAAGATCGTTTGCACAAAAATGACACTAAATTGTGACAGAGTTAGTCTCTGAGTTTTAAGGATAACTTGGGTGCAATAAAAATTCATGTTATGCTAGCTTGATGAATGTTAGAAGACATGTTGAGGAATATTTTTTATAATTATTGGGTTGCAAGACTCTTGGTGACATCATTTGTGACATGTGTTCTAGAGAAGACCTATTTGGGTTTGACTTCATAGATGTAGTGTGTATTACGAATCTTGGATTATATTTAATGAATTGTAATTGATGGTTACTTGTTATAGGTATCATGTGTATCTTAGCAAGGGGTTATGTAATTATTTGTGCATTGGGGAAGTCTTTATTGGCTGACCTAATTGCTTATTGTAAACTTGTATAAAGGAAATTTGTTTTCTTTTGTGGAGAGTGTGGAATGGGATAGAGAAGTGTGGAGGTTGCGAGCTTGTCTTTGCAAAGTATGCTAGATGTAGAGAAGAGTTTGTGATTGAAGAACTTCATTGGAATTGTTTAAGCAAAGCTATTGCTATCAGTCAGTTCATTGGATTGTATATTTTATATACAATTGTATTTTAGATAGTATGTCTCGAAGGTGGACTTAACCTTCTTTAGGAAGTGAGCCTATTGTTTCTCTTGACTCCTAACATGGTCTATCCTTTAACATGTACTGTGTACTATATGTAATAATCAACTCCTAACATGGCTAAATCTCCTAACAGGGATACTATACTTTCAGTGCATTATTTGTGGGTGCTAATTCCCATTGGAATTTTTCCCTTAACAGGGTTTCCTCGACAACAAATGTTTTTTTTATGGTGTTGTTGTTAATGTGTTCAGAATTGCATATATCTTTTGATTGTTAAAGGTTGAATTTTAAAGATTTGGCATACAGCTAATTCACCCCCCTCTCAGTTGTTCTGGTGGACTATTATTTCTAACAGTTTCCTCCAAAATAGGAACAAAATGTTCAATCAAAGAAGTAGAATTGGGAGAGGGGAGAACTTGAACTGCATTTGGAAACATGATAGATGTGATAACACCATTTTCATCAAAGAGGTAATAAAAATCCACCATGATATCCTCAAGATCTATAACACAAGACTATACAAATACGAATGATAAGTTTGATATATAGGAATCCCAAGTAGTTGTGTTTAGAAGATGATGAGTTTCCTACTACAATAAATCAATACAAGTAATGAATGTAGCAATACTAATCTCATCAAGAGAAATAAAATATGAATATGTGATCCTAATAGGATGAGAAGAAGCAAGAGGATAAGATTGTATCATTAATGTTGGATCATGGAGGAGAACAACCTATAAATAATAGACACTTCACAATTCAAAGAGAACTAACACAAAGAGATGTTATTGCACCAAATGAGAACAATGAATTGAGATAATGAGGTAATTTAGAATGATTAATTTAACCTTGTATTTATAGACAAGGTTATATGAGGTAAAGATAATCTCTAGTAAAGGAAGGTCACAAAATGATGGAGCAAAGCTCGAGTCAGGAAAACCCTTGTCCATGGAGACCTAGTTATTGGGGATTGGTAGACATTTTTCAAAGAAACCATGAAGGAAAATGGACTCTCAAACTGATTTGTAGACTCCTTTTTGGCATCCTACCCAAACAAAATTCCTCTCTAGTATCCACCATCAACCTCATTCCCCAGCAATGTGGACCTGGGTTTTTAGGGCAGGAAACACCCCACCTTTCTCAATCAAGGGAACCACATGTATTTCTAGTAGTACAATGACCCTCTAAAGAACAAGAAGAAATTTCTAACAAGAGACACAACCATTTCAATAACAAACAATCTAGAATAGGTTGTGGGAGGAGACCCAAGAAATGCCATTTTGGAGGTCCTATCTCAGAAGCTAAACCCTCCAAACCAGTCATCCTTTGGAAATGTATTCACAATCTTATTCAACAACCCTTTTAGTATGAGTGTGATCCTACACCAATAAACATAAGTAGAGCTGGGAAATATATCAATCTTAAAGTCACATTTTTAGTAGAAACATCAGCGCCAAAATTTGAAGAACGCCAAAAAAGGGCTCTCATAGGTAAGTCCTAAAACTTTGTACCTCATCTTGTCAAGCTTTATTCTTGGTGTTGTGCCTCTTGGGAGGGTGTTCTTGAAGTGTTCTATATTGATCACGAGGAAGGTTTTTTCATTGTGGTATTCTCAAATAAATAAGAGAAAGACATGGCTGATAAAACCAAATCTTGGTTTATGGATGGCTTTTGTCTCCACACACAATCCTTGAGACCTCATCTTTACTCTTCATCATCCCCCATCAAATATTCTCTATTCTAGATTACTCTCCCTTGTCTTCCACTTGAATAAATACAAAGATAGTGGAATCATCAAAACTATGGCAAACCAGTTTGGGATGTTCCTCAAACATGGTCTCAGACCCCTTGAACACACTAAACCTCCCCTTGCATGTCTATCAATGGTTAGATTTGAGGAAAATTATCCCTTGCAGTTTGGAGAGTAAATACCTATGTGGTCTATCCTCAAACCCAAACTTTTTCTCCTATGCTAGGAACCAAGTTGTTCTTCTCTTTCCAAAGACCTCCCCTTGTTCAAGTATTGGATTGTCCTACCCCATGCTAAATTCATTCATCCCCCCTTTCTTTTCCTCTTAATTGGTCCCCTTCATTTCGCCTCTTGCCTTGCCTTCCATTGTTAACTCTCATAGTTACCCCCATCAATCCCAAGAAAATAATAACCTATTCTCATTTCTAAATTAACTATGGGAAAAATACATGTCTCCATCCAATCAACCTTTCTTCCCTCATAGTTGAGCTTCTCTCAATCAAGTTCAATGGACTTTAAGCTTCCTTCTTCTTGAAAAAAACACATTTTCTAGAGACACTTCAAGCTACTTAGTAGTCCCTCATAATATAATCCAATAGATATAAATGGAAAATACCAATCATGGCATTGGAAATACTTGTTCTCCAACAGTAAATGAATATACTCTTCATGACATAGAAATTTAAAAACAAGATTCAAGACCCCTAGGACTACCTAATTGGATAATTCTTTTAGACTTGATCTATAATTTTAATGGCGTATTAGATGAGGCTATAGAGTTGGGTGGAGCGTTTATCCTAGAAGGGTATCTAGCCAATGTGCAATGTTCTATCCAAGATCTTCTTGTATCCATAGAAAAATCCACCAGACATGATCAAAGGATATACCTCTTCATGTGAGCTCTATTTCAGAAGAACAACTACCATGTCCTATCCTCCAAATACCTATGATATATACCATACTTTTCACTCCAAAAAAGTAAAGGGTAAAGGTGGAATACCATCAAAGAATTAAAAAAAGGAAGAAATCTTAGTTGGAATTCAATCCACCCTAGATGACAAAATTAGTCCATGGAGAGCTTGTCACTCTCCATGAAAAGTATGAATATCATAACCTATAATTTTAGGGGCCTCAATTCCCCTAACAAGAATAACCTCATAAAATAATAGATTGAGGCTAGTGGTACAAACATAATTATACTTAAAGAAACAAAGTTCATAGAATAAAAGTATAAACAACCATTTTCTATTTAGAAAAGTGGAAATACATTGCCTCCCAATCAATTGGAGCATTAGGTGGTCTAGATATTCTATGGAAGGATAAATTTATACAAATCCACAAATTATAAGCCAAGTCAAACTCAATTTAGATCCAAGTAAAATAATTCAACACATGCTTCCAATTATTCAATTTTTATGGTCTGAACTCAACAATTTTTATGGTGGAAATAAAATTCCTTGGGAATCCATATCAGTGGCATGTGCAAACATCCCAAATGAGAAAATTATTTTAGGTGGGTAATTTAATGCTATCCTATCACTTCAAGATAAAGTGTGTGGCACTGTCCCCTTATTAAAAACATTTGCAGGACTTTAGAGATTGTATATCCAACAATGGGCTTAACGTTTGTATCCCATCAAATGAGAAATTTACATGGAAAAATAGAAGGACACAATTCCTCCAAATTTCTTAAAGATTGGATAGATTTATCATCCACCCAACATGAATCTCTCTTCATGACATCATAAATTTAGAAATATTACCTTTCTCAAGATTAGACCACTTTTTATTGCAAGTTCACTTAACATTTAGGGTGGCTAATAAAAAAATTATTTTCATTCAAGTTTGAACAAATGTGGTTCAGAGATTCATCCTTTCTACACCTCCTCATTTTTTTATGATTGAGTTCTCCTTACATTTATAATTCAAGAATGTACTAATTCAACAAAAAAACTTAAAATTTTGAAATCCCACATCAAATCATGAAACTCTCAAGTGTTTAAAAATATTGTTACTACTAAGTGTAAGACTAGAAAAAGGTAGAATATGCATATTTAGGTAACCACAAAACCCTAAAAAATATGTAAACCTATCTGATGGCATGTAACTGATTGAATGTTTGAAGATGTTAAGTTGATGATCATGCAAGTCATTAAATCAGTTAATGCATTGTATTGTCATTGATGTCAACTTGATATAATCTATATGGTCAGGGAAATACTTCCAAAGACTTCAAAGAACCAATGAATCAAAGGCTATGCTATTAGTAAATGCATATAAGTCAAGTATTCACTAAGTGACTGTATACACCAATGAAGTGCACACCGATGGACAAAGTAAAGGAGCAAAAGTCACAGTGTTACCCGACAAGCAAATGCACAACATTAACGACGAGCAAAGTCACAGTGTTGCCTGACGAGCAAAGTACAAAGTAACCTGACGGAAAGAATCATAGTGTTTCCTGACGGAAAAGAAAAGGATGGAGATCCCAATGACAACTGAAGTCACACCAACAAAATAGTCAGTTATCACTGATGACTAATTAAAGTGTTGACCGACAGAACAGAGAGTTCAGAAACAACAAAATGCTTAGTTGTCAAGAAGCTAAAGATAGACTTAATTGATACTTATCATTGTTTTAATCATCCAGATAAAGTTGAAGATAAGTAATTGATTTAAAGTTGATTTGTCCAGTTGGCAAGAAGATCTCTTTGAGATAAAACTGAATTTTTCTTTAAATCTAATTGGCAAGAATTATGGATCATGCCAAGAATCAAGAAAGCCAAGAAAATGTCAAAACATGTCTATATAGAGACAAACCCAATTCAATATGAATTATGTGGGGTGAAAAAGAAAAGAGGGAAGATGCTAAAGAGATTCTGAAGAAGAAGAAAGTCTTCATTCAAACCTGATCAATCAAGCTAAAGAAAGAGCTAGATTCTGTAGACACCGACGAACAGTGAGACAACATCATAGAGAAGAATAGTGTGGAGCAAAGGTATAGAATTGATTATATTGATCAAAGAGGTAACACACTTACAATATATCTAAAAATCTCCAATCAAGTTGTATGTATGAACAGATCATTAATGTTTCAGTTTAACCATTGAAGCATCAAGTCTCTTAACCGAGCAAGACTTAAAATTCTTCTACAGTTGAGATACATCACAAGGGGTATCAAAAAGTTTGATCATAGAAAGTAGCATTGGATATGCCTGATACCTATTGACAGGCCAAGTGAGTGTCTGATCAAGGATGGTAGCATTAGATGTCATATACTAGGTGAAAAACTATCTTTTAAATCCTCTAATAAGGTCACACCTAACAGTGTGTTTGTAACCTTTAATAGGGTTGGCTCTTAACAAATCCCACTTCAGAAAAGCAAAAATTTGGGGTATCAGTCCCATTGGTTTTTCCCCTGATAGGGTTTCCATGTTAAAAATTCATGTGTTATGTGTTTATTTTTTATTACTTTACTATTTTACATTTTGCATATGCAATTTTGGATTGATCGGTATACTCTGCATATTTACTGTGTTTCGGTAAATAGTTGACTGCTTATCGGTAAACATACAGAAGAAGGTTTTACTAATAAATCTGACAAGTAGTAAATTGATATAAGTATTTCAAGGCATTCATCTTGTAGGACAGAAGATAACTAGAGGCATAATTTGTGTTTATAAGTTTTAAGGGTTGATTTAAGGATTAATTTTTGAGGCCACTTATTCACCCCCCCTCTTAGTTATTACTAACAATTGGTATCGGAGATTGTGTGCTTAGAAGGAAGGTTTCAAGACCTAAGCTAAAGATCACAAGATGAACAAATGAGATGTGCCCAAGTTGAAAAAAGATAATTTTGCTTCATGGCAGAGTAGAATAAGACCCCACTTATCAGGTATTGGAAATAATGTTACTCAATACTTAGATACTGAATATGTGTTTCCCACAGGAGCACCGATAGTTGAACAAACAAGAGAGAAGCATGAGCACAATTGCATGATGATAGAGATTGCTTCCTCACCCTCTGATGTTGAATTTGAAGATGTCAAAACCTGCAAGACTGCAAAGCAAATGTGGGACAAATTGATGCTTGTAGATGGTGGTGACAAGAATGTTTTGAGAGACAAGGCATAAATCCTTAGAGGAAAGTTTGATGATCTCAAAATGAAAGAAGGTGAAAACATCACACAGTACAACACAAGAATCAAAGAGGTAGTCAATGCTATCTGAGGAGTTGGAGGTGTACTAGAAGAAGATACAGTG
>MU223303.1:210030-301875 GCA_018584345.1 Thuja plicata | reverse complement strand
ATAAGTAAATCAAGTCATAAACACACTATGAGAAAATATAGTGATAGTGAAAGTGAAGAAGAAGATCTTGATGAAATTGAAGCACTTATGGCTAGAAGAATGCAGAGAGGCAAAGGTAAATACAAAGTTAAATTACCACTTATTTTTTTTCAGTTGTAAAGAGATTGGACACTTTGTTGCAAGATGTCCTAACAGAAGAAAATATGATAGAAGTAATAACAGATCATTTGAAAAGAAGTCTGATAGAGGTGATTACAGAAGCTGCCGACAATCAGAAAGAAGAGATACCTAAGACTACAATGACAAAGGAAAGAAGGCCAGTTACCTAGCGAAATGCAAAGATGATGATACTGACACCGAATCTAATGAAGACATCAAGATGGTGTTTGTGGAAGTACAAGATGATGAAGAAAGGTATGTAGAAACTACACTCATATCTCAAGTTAGTAAAATTGATGTCTGGATCATATATAGTGGCTGTACTCACCATATGACTGGTGACAAGCAAAAGTTTGAAACTTTTGAATACTATAAAGGTGGTTCAGTAAGAATGGGTAATGATACACCTTGTCCAATTGAAGGTAGAGGAACCATAATGTTGAATAACTAGATAAAATGTGAAAATACTTATTGGGTAAATGGATTGAATTATAATCTATTGAGTGTTTCTCAGTTGAATAATTTAGGTCATAGAGTAGAATTTGAAAATAAGAAGGCAAAGATCTTCAATAAATCAGGAAATCTGATTGGTACCGGTGAGTAGACAAAAGGTAACTTATTCTATCTGAATGATACTGACACCACTTGCTTAATAGCTAGAAACAAAGACATATGGTTGTGACACAAAACATTGTGTCATGTGAACTTTGACAACATGATAAAGATTAGAAAAAAGAGAAATGTAAGAGGCTTACCGACGATGGCCAAGCCCAACAATGTTATGTGTAAGAATTGTCAAAAAGGTAATATGAGAGAGTCTAGTTTCAAAATAAAAACCAATACATCTAATGTCATTCTAGAATTAGTCCATACTGACCTATGTGGACCTATGAGGACAAAGAGTTATTATGGAGATAGATACTTTATTCTCTTTGTTGATGATTACTCTAGAATGATGACAGTCATGTTTCTAAAAGATAAATCAGAAGCATTTAAGATGTTTAAATGGTACAAAGCTATGGTTGAGAAACAAAGTGGTAAAGAATTAAAATGATTAAGATCAGATAGAGGAGGGGAATTTATTTCAGATGAATTCACTAAATTTTGTAATGAGCATGGAATCAAAAGACAGGTCTCTGCACCAAGAACACCACAACAAAATAGAATTGCTGAAAGAAGGAATAGATCCATAGTTGATTGTGCAAGGACACTGATGATAGAGAAAGGCATCACCCAAATCTTCTGGAGTGAAGCTGTCAATACTATTGTTTATGAAAGCATTATATTTTGTCATTAGTACACAAGGAAAAACATGATCTACACCATTGGTTTACACCACACCGACAGACAGGGCACAACACTACCCGACGCCAAGGTTACCCGACAAACATTATTCAGTGTTATCCGATGACAAAAAGGTAAAGGAAACCCAATGAGTAACAATAGTACAAGTTGACAGAACAATACAGAGAGGAACCTGACAGATGAAGGGAACCCAACAATTAGTTTAAACAAAGGAATATCGATAGATTTTTAGTTCAACCTGACAACCAAGAATCGACAATCAGTTACATCCCGCAAAAAGTGGATCTGACTTTCCACGTCAGATAAATCACTGAAGTTGTATTTATAGCTTCTTGATTTACTTTTAAATCCATTATGTGTGGAGGAAGCAATGTAATTAATATTGTTTTAATTAGTTTTACTTATTTAAAACATGCAAACTAAAGATCAAGGTCAAGTTGTAAACCTTGGATCTAAGAGTTAACATTGTAACATGTGATTCTAAAATAGGTCAAAAAATTGTATAAATAGATGCTCAATCTATTGTAAACAGTTAGTTGTTTAATGAAGATTGTAGCCACAGAGAGCATCTAGAGACTAGACAAGAGAATTCATGTAGAAGGACAGAAAAGAATCAAATCAGTTTCAAGAACAAGAACACAGGCTACCAATGAGCAAAGAAAAGGTATTCATCAATCACTTAAGGTGATATTATTATTCTAAGAGCTTTAATGTATCTGCAATCAACAATTATAGATTGCATACAGTCAGTTCAACATTTGTACTCATTCTAACAAGTGCAGTATGCATATGAAATCCTTTCAAGAAAGGTTGGCTTAACCATCCTATTGTAAATCTCATAACTGAGTGCACACTTAAATCAATGTTTTTAAAGCTCTTAACAGAGTAGATCTTAACATGTCTCCACCTTAATACTCCTAATAGAGTAGATCATCAGAAGTGATCAAATTGTAAGCCTTAATTGGCTCCCTTCCATTCTGCAGATAGTGAAGTTTTGTGGGTGCCATCCCCACCGCAGTTTTTACTTCCTAACAAGAGTTTTCTGCGATACCATATCTTATGTTATGTGTTTATCATTTTCATGAATGTTTCTATGAATGTTGCAAACTATTAAAGATTATGAATGAACAATACATGCATAAGAAAGAATAATAGTAATGGTCAGTAATGCAGTAATGAATGATTACTAATGATGAATTGTGAAAGGTGTTAAAAGTTTTAGAGGTACTGATTCACCCCTCCCCTCTCAGTACTATTTCCCATTAATTCCAACAATTGGTATCAGAGCTAATTCTCTTCAAGGAAAATCTTAAAGGCTTAAGAGCAAAGATCATACAATGGAGAAGTACAAACTTGATAAGAATATTGAGAATAAAAATCTTGAGATACAGATGTTCTATGAATAGTATAAATAAGCTAGAATTAAGATGAGAGAGATGTTGGATGAAAGAAAAGGTATGCCTATCTGGAAGAATGAAAAAGATTATCAAGAAGAAGAGATTCCAAATTTCTTTGAATCTTTAGGATCAAATGCAAGTAATACATCAGATACATCAGAAGAAAAAATCACAAATCTAAAGGAGATCAATAAACATCTGACAGAGCAAATAAAGATGTTTCAAGTTGGTCAAGAGAGCCAGATGGTAAGAATGATTGATGTAATGAGTTCTGCTAGACAAGCTGAAGT
The DNA here is from genome assembly GCA_018584345.1 of Thuja plicata. Classification (NCBI taxonomy): domain Eukaryota; kingdom Viridiplantae; phylum Streptophyta; class Pinopsida; order Cupressales; family Cupressaceae; genus Thuja; species Thuja plicata. The sequence continues at coordinate 298,724 of MU223303.1, read as the reverse complement.
AGAAAGAACACTTGCTATTGATGACATAAGGAAGATCACAGAAAAGCTACAAGAGAATGAGTTAGAAATTCAAAGACATGCTGACTATCACCATGAGATCACAAATCAGATCATTCTAATGAGTCAAGAAGCAAACAGAATGAATATAGAACTCATTGAAAGAGTGCAGGCTATCGATGAACTAAGAGAAGAAAATGAAAAACTAAAGCATGAGGTTAGAATTTAGCAACAACATAATGAAGTTATCAGAAAGGCTGAAGAAAGAAATAAAAGGATGGATGATTTTATTGAAGGACAATGAAGAGTCAACAACAACAATGGTTTATGATTTACTAAAAATGGAGAATCATCAAATCAAGCCAATCCAAAGAATGTCTATAAAAATTCAAGACCAAGAAAGTTGAGATGCAAGCACTATGGAAAGCAAGGGCACACATAAAATGTATGTCAAGGTAAAATGAGAGGTATTCCTAAATCTACATCGACGTTCATAGGATTCTGTTATAAATGTAACAAGAAAGGACATAAGGCTTATGAATGCAAGACTAAGATAGAACATCCAAAGAAGGAAACCTACATGGACAAATACTGTCCTACATGCAAGATGAATGGGCACACATCTAAATAATGCTAGAAAAAGAAAAGGCAAGCATGAAATCCAAAAGGACAAGAAATTCCTTATCAACCAAAGAGAATCGGTAATCAATATATATGAGATTACAATACTTGGACAAACTGTACAACATGTGGTAGATATGGTCACATTGCTGCAAACTACATGAGGGCATGGACCAAAAGGTCTAGAGGCTGGTCAAACCCCAGAATGTCATGCTTACACTATCACAAAGTAGGTCGTCTCAAGAAAGATTGCAAAGACCGAATGATAGAGACAAGCACATATCCCAATGGAAACACCATTAAAGATATCTGGAGGGCTAGAGATAAAATGTGGAGAAAAGCTTCAAGCAATGATGAAGTTGGACCAAGAAATGCAAATGGTGACACCCCATCCAATGGATCCAGTGACATCACTACCACCACTTGAACTGAACAAGTAAGTATGGAATTGCACTATACCAAGTCATATTTTGCATCAGTTCCATTATACAAATTGATAGATAGTCAAAATCTACATAATAAAGATGCATATTGCATTACTTGTTCCAACTCTGAGAAAACAACCCCGTCGGTATACACATACCAAAAATCATCGGTGAACATAATGGATGAGCTGTCTACACTTACCAGAAGTTGTTAGTCAACACATAAGATGGTTAAGTTACCAATGTAACCTGATACCCGTTGGTAAGAAAGCAAAGTCACAAAGTTGTCACGACAGAATACTGATATCCGTCGATAAAAGCAACAATGGTAAAAACTAACCCGAGCATCCTCAAAATCACCAACGATGATTGAGAAAGTCTTCTCGACAAACTCCGTCTTTATTACCTGATGACTCATTGAAGCATTTATTGTTGACTTAGGGAAAAAGCCTATAAATAGTCGATGAAAGCACTTCATTTTGCACCCACAATTTGAAGAGAAAGCAGAGCGAAAAACATAGTGATTAAAGAGCAGAAAGCAGAAGTATCCTTGACTTGATTCGACATACAGTAACTAGGTCAATAACCACTATCATGGATTAAAGTAGGTACCGAGGGCACCAAAAGTACTTTGCCATTATTTTTAAGAAAGCCCTAATTTCAAGAAAGCCCTAAAACTTGAAATACAATGGCAACCACCTCAAGAACCGCTAAGATTAAGAACGATAAATGAAATATGGTTAAGTTGATTAAGAATAGCACTTGTATAAAGCCCAAATACAAGATATGACCAAAGATCACATCAAAACCTGATAAAACCAGAGCATTTTCAAAAATTCCACATATGGTTTTTCTCATAGAAGATGTTAGGTCTTATATTCACTGCAAAATCATGGAGTTAGGTGATCTTGAGATGGATGAAACTTATAAAAATCTTTGTAATGCCAAAGGCCACCTGAAGGAAGAACACAAACACTTGGAAGTCAAAGGGTTCACTAATGCCCTACATTTCCCGAGGGACTTCAAGACTAACTAGATTAGGTTGGTACTTAGCAGATTGCATGACCAGAAGTTGTGGTTGGATCAACCCAAAAAAATCACCAAGGATGTCCTTTACACTATCACTGGTTATCCAATAACTGACAAGCCTAGGGCACATAAGCATCCCTCCAGGAAAGAAGTTGAAAAACTCACAAAAGCTGAATGGGACAATAGAGGTCTAAAAGTAAACACCATCACCAGTGAAGAATTGAAATTCAATGCATGTGTAATTGGGTACAAGATATTTGAAAAGAGAAGATTGAACAACATATTTGCAACATTAGTAAGCACAACTTACAAGATAGTGACCAAAGGAATTCAGATGGATGTATGTGAGATCCTATTAAAACAAATTTATGAGAACATGATCACAATCAGGTCTACAAAGACCAACACATGTAAGTTCGGCTCACTTATTTCTATTTTCAAGAATACTTTCCTTCAGTAGGAAAATTAAAATGGGAAACTACCAAACCGGTAACATAACAGATTAGTGAAATGATTAAGTCACTAGGGGACAATTTTGAATCTGTTATGTCTGCATACTTCCTTGAGTTCAAGGAAAAGATGATGGAAAGGACTAGGATTCCTGAACAACTTGTGGAAAAACATAATATGCTTTATGGTGGATACTAATTTCACTCATATCAAACTGGTTGTACCAAGAACAGCTTGGTTATCACCATTAGATTATAAAATAAATATTGATCAGGCTACAAGTCCAATTGATGCATTAATAAATGAGCCGATTGACAACAAACAACCTAGGTTTGGAACCTATGAAGAGGCTAGATCAAAGATAAAATGAGGCCTAAAAATCAAGAAAATTGTAAATAAGAAAGATGAGATGGTTAAGAATCTCAAGAAGATTCTATCGGTCACTGAGGAGGAACAAGAACAACCAGAGGAAACCAATGAACAAGGCACCATCGGTGAGTGACAAGAAGAACATATATCAGATTATGAGGAGACTAAATCTGATACACCTCCACCTCCAACAAAGAAGCAGAGGACAAGAAGTCAAACTGATAAAACTGACACTACCCCTCTTAAGAAAGGTCAAGTAAGGACCTATAACAAGAAATAGCCAGCAAAGAAAACCAAGCAAAAAACTATGAAAACAACACCTCCAAAGAAGAGGAAAAGGTTGTTTAGGACAAAGACTAACATAGAGGATACTAAAGATGATGAGCCTAATGTAGTAAAGAAGAATTACAGGAATCAAATTGTTGATGAAGCTGCTGAACATATTGATGCATCTACCACAATGCATGACAAAATAATCAGACAATGGGATACATTGAAACCTGAGGACCAAAACAAAATACATGATGCAATCACAAGGTCAATGATCAAGCACAAATATCTACCAGCTAAATTTGTAAATCAAATAACCAAGGAGCTTGGTAACAAAGTATCTCAACAATAGTCATATGCTCTACAGACTGAGAGAGAAGCAAGGGAGAGGGTACTTGTAAAACTAATGCCTCCCAAATCTAAAATTGAAGAAATCAAAGAAATATTGAAGAAGCATTCAGTGAATTTGTAGCCAAGATAAGGGCATACAAAGTACTAGAAGACAAGTTTATAGAGCTGGACACAATGACTGAAACAAAATGGAGACAACTACTGGATCTACCGGCAGAGTCAAAAAGTGGTGAGAATCAATTACTTCTCACCAACACACCTCATAGAGAGGAGGAGAAAGACAATGCAAGTCCTCAACATATTGCCTTGGACAATACATAAGACATGGAGCCAATAGATTTGGAAAAAGTCATGGATAGTCTTAACATTCAAGACATCACAAATTATGACCCTGATAAAGATCCACAGAAGCAAGATGAAGTAATATTCATTACACTTAAGGATCAGGGACAAAAACAAGATTTGAAAACATTAAATGATAAAGATATGAATGTTGCTGATGAAACATGGCAGGATATTTCAGTCATGGACTTAACAGAAGCAGACCCTGCAGAGAAAATACAATAAGATGAGGATGTCACTACTCTAAAAGATCAAATTGACGAGCAGGACACCACTCTTGATACAACCCAAGCTACCACTCAGAGTAACATGCCTGTATTATGAAGGTAATCAATATATTGGAGGGTAATACTGTAGAGGACACAAGCATACCCAAGGACAAGGGTGATGGAGAAGCAAAAGACACCACAAATAATACACAGGATACAACTGCAGAAAAAGCTACAACTGATGATTAGACAGATAATTCTGTTGATCAAAATAAAAAAGACAAACAAAAGGAAGAAGGGGACACACAGACAGAAAAAGGTGAAGAAGCAAGGAAATATGAAAAGGAGAAGATATCAGAAGAAAAATCTATACAGACACCCAAGGTTGATGGAGAGACGTCTTCACAAAACTGACAGGTGCCACTCAAGCAGAAAACACAAGAATCATCTTCCTCAAAGCCTTCACCAAGCACTTCAAAGAGAACAAATGAACTAGCTATGGTAGTTCATACATATGCATCCCTGAAAGTCTCAAAGAAGAAGAAGAACAAGCATAAGAATCTAGTAACACTGGATGAAATCATTGAGATTCCAGTTTGTGATCCAAGGACATTGGATCCAACTAAATTGACCAAATATGCAAGACTCTGTGAAAGAAAGGCCATTAAAGAAAAACTAAAGAGAGAAACAAAAGAGGCCAAGGTACTGGAAGTAGCAAGAGGAATACTTCAACAGATTGTAACTGATGTAGATATTGATCAGACCACCCCAATGCTTAATCAATTGGTGGTACTCACAGATGCAATAACATCTCAGAACATAGATTCTGAGAAAATCATGGAAGAGAGACTTGAACAAAAGTATGAGTTCAAGCTAGCCAAGAAGATAAACCAGGAAGTGGCATTGAAAAAGGTAAAGCTGTCTGAATTGGTAAGCATACTTGATCCAATTATCTCAGAAGCTACTACCTTGATACAAAAATTGTGTACATTAGATCAACTCAGTCAGGAGTATACCAACCAGATAGCACAAATTGATGTTGATCTTAAGTCGAGTGCACAAAGTCTCACAAATAATGAAGAAGCAATAAAATTGCACAATGAGAAAATCAAACAGGCTCATAAACTGAGACATGACATACAGATTGTAGAGATGAAGTACAGAGATGAGGTAAATGAGCTCCAAGTTCAGCTCTTACTGACACTTTCACTCCTGCAACAACAAACGACAGAGGTGAATACATTAATTGCCACCCTTGAAATGTCTGTCCTAGACAACATTTATTATATGCATGCAAGGCTAGAGCTACAACACATGGCACTAGAACAATTGAAAGAAAAAAGGGAGAAAATTCTCAAAGATATCAAGACAATCCATTCCCATATCCTTGACACATTGTAAGTTGCACATTTTTGTCACAATTTTGGAATATTATAAGTTGTACATTTTTGTCATAAGTATCAAAGAAAGGGGGAAATTGATATGTTCACTCACCTCAATTAAAAGGGGGAAATAATATGTATAGTAAAAGAAAGGGGAAATAAAAGAAGGAAATAATATGTACATACAGAGGAAAGAAAAGACAATGTATAGTATACATGTACACATACTTATACTATACCGATGCATACAGTTAGGGGGAGTCATATAATGACAAGGATATAATCATGGTGTACATACTAAACACTTTAGTATTATGCACATATCAATTTTTGATACTAATGTCAAATGGGGAGATTGAAAGCATTATATTTTTCCATTAGTATACACAAGGGAAAATATGATCTACACCATCAGTTTACACCACACTGACAAATAGGGCACAACACTACCCGATACCAAGGTTACTCGAAAAACACTATTCAGTGTTATCTGATGACAAAAAGGTAAAGGAAATCCAACGAGTAACAACAGTACAAAATGATGGAACAACACAGAGAGGAACCCGACAGATGAAGGGAACCCGACGATTAGTTCAAACAAAGGAACGCCAACAGAATTTCAGTTCAACCCGACGACCAAGAATTGACAGTCAGTTACATCCTGCAAAAAGTGGATCTAACTTTTCACGTCAGATAAATCACTGAAGTTGTATTTATAGCTTCTTGATTTACTTTTAAATCCATTATGTGCGGAGGAAGCAATGTAATTAATATTGTTTTAATTAGTTTTACTGATTTAAAACATGCAAACTAAAGATCAAGGTCAAGTTGTAAACCTTGGATCTAAGAGTTAACATTGTAATGCGTGATTCTAAAATAGGTCAAATAATTGTATAAATAGATGCTAAATATATTGTAAATAGTTAGTTGTTCAATGAATATTGTAGCCACGAAGAGAATCTAGAGACTAGACAAGAGAATTCATGCAGAAGGACATAAAAGAATCAAATTAGTTTCAATAACAAGAACACAGGCTACCGACGAGCAAAGAAAAGGTATTCATCAATCACTTAAGGTGATATTATTATTTTGAGAGCTTTAATGGATCTGTAATTAGCAATTATAGATTACATACAGTCAGGTCAACATTTGTACTCATTCTAACAAGTGTAGTATACATATGAAATCCTTTCAAGAAAGGTGGGCTTAACCATCCTATTATAAATCTCATAACTGAGTGCACACTTAAATCAGTGTTGCTGATATGGGACGCTTCAGGAACTGGGCGACAACCAGCCTATGAATGCTAGCTGTTGCGTTTAACTGCATGCATGAAGGGGTGGGCTCAGTTGCTATGGTGTGGGGGTGGGTGTTTGGTGGCTAGGGAGTGTTGTGTAGCGTTTCCCCTATAGTCAGGGTGGGTTTTGGGGTCTATTTTGGTTTTTTTTCTTGCAGATTTGCTTGGTGTTAACATAGGGTTTGGTGAGAGCAGAAAGATCTACAAAAGTAGAATAAAATCAAGCCCATCTAGCAAGGGAGTTTGTCTACTAGGCTCTGATGGTCACAAATGGGGTTTCCAAGAGTCTCATTCTTGTTGGAGCCTCAGCTGGGGGTGGATCTTCTCCCGGGGTGAGCTCACAGGCGAAGGAGACATTTTATGTTGGAGAGAGTTTGAAGTTGAATAAAGTTAATGGCTGCCTTCCATGTATCCTAGATCAGCTTGTGTTGGTTATCCCTCTAGAGACAGTAATGGAAGATGTGAACTATTTGACCAAACATGCATTGATATTCAAGTTTCTTCATTTTCGAATTTCCCTGTCGGCTTTGGAAGCCTGGATTCGTCGTTTGTGGCAGGTGGAAGGTGATATGGATATTATGCTGGCTAGTAATAGCTACTTTTTGGTGGCTTTATCTTGCATGTCAGATCAGGACTGGGTCTTTGAGGGAGGCCCATATTTTTATGACCATGTGGGACTTTTCATCAAACCCTAGCATACGGGGTTCAACTCTGCTAAGGATCTCCCTTCGAGGGTTCCTGTTTGGGTCCGCCTATCGTGACTTCCTTTGGAGTTCTGGCCCGAGGATATCCTTTGACAGATTTTTTCTTTGCTTGGGAAGCTGACTGCTATAGCACATCAATCACTAGATAAAAAGGTTATTTCTTATGCCCGTATTTGTGTTGAAATTGATTTAAATAATCCTTTGCCAGATTCTTTGGAAATTTGCCTAGGCTCTTCTTATTGGATTCAAAAGCTATACTATGAATCCCTTCCCTTCTGATGCCACATTTATCATGAGTATGGTCATTTACAACACCAATTCCCTCAAGCCTCTAAAGGCAATGGTACTCCTGGCGGGTTCTCAGGCCCAAGGATGGCCAATGATGGTAAGGGGAATGGTCAAATTGTTAGTACTGGAAAAGGGAAAGTTTAGATTGATAGTACTGGTAAAGGGAAAGCTCAGATGAATACTTCAAGTCAGGAGCAAGGGCCAACTAACACTACCAGTCCTGATAAGGATGGTTTTATCCCTGCTTGCAACCATGCTAAGGGAAGGGGTCAGAAGCGACCTCATCTAGATCGGCAAGTGGACTTAGGGTTCAATAAATTTGAGGTGCTAGAAAACATGGTCATAGAAGAAGGCATTCCTACAGATGCTCAGTGTGGGGTTACTAGTTCAGATGGGAGGAGTTCTATTCTTAATGGCAACCAGGATGTTGTAGTTCAGCAGCAGCCGGAGACCCCTATTGGCCCTGAGTCTGGTGCCCTTGTGGTTTCTCCTGCTCCACAGGAAAAGGATATTCTTCTGGAAGATTTGGTCAAAGAGGTGTTTTCCTCTGGTAAAGGAAAGGGATCTTCTCTTTCTTTGGGCCTGATGCAAAGACCGTTTAAGAAAGTCTCTTTTGCTACTCCCTCAAGAGTTGGGCAAAAGCAGGATCAGGAAAAAATTAAACTTACAGGAGATTTATGGGTAGAGTCTGGGGCTGTAAAGACCATGGATGAACATTTCCTCCACTCTACTCAATGATTATTCTCTCATGGAATGTGAGGGGGTTGAATAGCATCCCCAGACAAAAATCTATTCATGAGCTGGTGGCTGATCATTCTCCAGATATCCTTTGCATCCAGGAGACCAAGCTTTCAGTGGATTCTATGTTTAGATGTGCTCCTAATATTTGGTTTCTGGGGCAATGTCAGTGTGTTGGTGCTTTGGGGAGCTCTGGTGGTCTTTCCATTTGTTGGGATCCTAGGAAAGTTATGCCTCTCTACTGGATCTCTTGTCACTCAGCTCTCTCAATGGTGACCTTTTCTCTGGAAACTGGATAGATGATTCTTGTTACTAATGTGTATGCCCCTATTGATCTCCCTGGTAAGATTAAGCTCTAGGCACATATTAGGCATGTCAGAAGCTGTCACCCATTCTTGCCTTGGATTGTAGCTAGGGATTTCAACTCTGTCATTAGTCTGGAGGAGAAGCAGGGTGGGCTGGCTCGCTTGGGTCCTTCTTCTGAGCTTCTTTGGGAAATTATGGGTCTCTTACATCTCTCTGATGTCAAACCTCTTAATGGTATCTTTAGATGGAACAATAGAAGGGTTGGAGATGATGCCATCTTGGAACGCTTGGACAGGTTCCTGGTTTCTTACTTTTGGTATTGTGGCTCTCTTTCTCTCTGTTCTAAAATTCTTGATTGGAGAGGCTCTGACCACTGGCCTATTAAGCTCACAACTAGTTATGTTGCCATCCCAAAGAAGCCTCCCTTTAAGTTCCAGCTGATGTGGCTTCAAGACTCTTCTCTCCATGATTTAATGGCTCACTGGTGGAGATAGGGTGGCCCTGCCTATGGCACTGCTATGTTCTCCTTCTCTAAAAATTTACAGTATGTCAAAAGGAAGTTGAAGAATTGGAATAGGACTTGTTTTGGTAATCTCCACATCATGAAGAAGAGGGCTCAGGATCGTCTGGATGTTATTACTAGGCAGATTTAGGATTTCAGTTTTTCTGAAGCTCTTGGCATAGTGGAATCCCAAGCTTCTAGTGATTTAGCAGAGTGGGACCTCAAAGAAGAAATTTATTGGAAACAGAAGGCTCGAGTTGACTGGCTTCAAGAAGGGGACAAGAACACCTCATTTTTCCATAAATCTGTTCAGGATCAATGTAACAGGAGTTACATTTCTTCTCTTGTTACTTCTAATGGCATGCATCTAACCTCCTCTCAAGCTGTGTCCAGGGAAGCTATTCAATTTTACTCTGCTCTCTTTTCAGATGAATTGCCTCCAGTGGAGATTGAGGAGAATATGATCTTGTCCTATATTCCCTCTATTGTGACTAGGGAGATGAATGACTCTCTTATGCAGCCGATTTGTATGTCTGACTTGGAGGAGGTGGTCTTCAGCTTGTGTAAGGGCAAAGCTTCGGGGCCTGATGGCTTCCCTGTTGAATTCTTCCAGGAATTTTGGGATATTATCAATCAAGACCTTTTGGATGTGGTTGAGTAGTCCTATTCTAATAAAGATATGCTTTGGGCTTTGAATGCTACTTTCCTAGTCCTTATTCCGAAGAAGGAAGAGGCTAATCAGCTAGACTTCTTTCAGCCCATTGCTCTATGTAATGTGGTCTATGAAATCATTACTAAGCTCCTAATGGAGAGGCTCAAAATTTGGCTTCCCATGGTTATCTCTTAGGAACAAGGGGGTTTTGTGGCTGGAAAACAAATTTTGGATGGGGTGGTTATTGCTTCTAAAGCCATTCACTCTGTGTACTTCTAGAGAGTGCGCCATGTTTATCAAGCTCGATATAGCTAAGGCTTATGAAAGAGTCAATTGGGGTTTCTTGCAGAAAGTTCTTCTAGATTTTGGCTTCAGTCAGGAATGGGTTAGCTAGGTTTGGAGCTGTGTTACTACTCCCTCCTTCTCGGTCCTTCTTAATGGTGAACCATCTGAGTTATTTGGGGCCTCTAGGGGTCTTCGCCAGTGATATCCTCTTTCTCCTTATTTGTTTATCATTATGGCTGAGGGACTTGGAAAACTTATCAATTCTCATGTATCCCAAAATTTGATTCAAGGCTGGCAATGGGGAAATGGTCTACCCACTCTTTCCCACCTCTAGTTTGTTGATGACACAACCCTTGCTAGGAGAGCTCAGATTGAGACTCTCCCTCTAACTTACCTGGGTGTCCCTATTATGGTGGGAAGATAGCCCAGGCTTTTCTTGTAGAGCTTGCTCGACAAGCTTTGAAAAAAAGTCAATCATTGGACTCATAGGTGGCTCTCTACTACTGGTAGGGTGACTCTCCTACAATCTATGATTCAGGCCCTTCCTATATGCAGAAGCATGGTTCAGGCTACCCCGACGTATTTTCTTAATGAATTTGATGCTCTTTCTTGCCAATTTCTTTGGAGTGGCAATTCACAAAATTCTAAATGGAGCCTCATCAATTGGGATACTGTCTGTAGGCCAAAAAAGGAAGGAGGCCTTGGCCTTCTTTCAGCTATCTTGTGTAGTCAAGCTCTTGCTGCCAAGCTCTATTGGCGCTGGTGCTCTAGTTAGTCTCAGCTTTGGGCTTGTATCCTGTCACACAAGTATTTACCTGGCATTGAACATTTAGATGTTTCCAGGTTTCCTCTTGAGGGAAGAGGCTCTATGGTGTGGAATACCCTCAAGATTGGTGCTCACCTGGTAAAGAGAAGTCTTTTTTGGATCTGTAACAGAGGCACTGAGGCTCTATTTTGGAGTGATTCCTGGAATGGGCATCCTCCTCTCTTGTCCTCTCATCCACACTTACAGCCTCTTTGTGACCTTTTCCTTTTTGCTGGATGGAATAAGGTGGCTCATTATAAGGAGGCTCATAACCTGGGCCTTGTTGTTGGTTATAGATGGAAGAATTCTTCTGATTGGTTGCCGGGTGGTTCTCTGGGAGATCGGCTAGAGCTTTGTCAGATCTTGGCTTCTAGGGAGTGTAGCTCTCTGTAGGAACTTGCTATTTTGGCTTGGGGAGGTGCTTCTTCTGGAAAGTATTCTATTTCTTCAGGGTACCTTGCACTGACTAAGCAACTATTTGGCGAGGTGGAGGTTTCTTGGTGGACGAAAGCTTGGAATAACTTTTCTTGGCCTAAGTGTAACTTTTTCCTCTGGATTCTGGTTTACAATCGCTGTCTTACTTGGGAGAATATTTGCAAGAGAGGCTTCCAGGGGCCCTCCATTTGTGTCTTATACCACAATAGTGAAGAGACTGCCTCCCACCTTTTTTTCCAGTGCTCCTTCGTCAAGCAAATTTGGCACTTCTGGTGGGGTGTGTGGGGATGCTCATGCTGGCATGTTTCTTCCTTGTCTAAGTTCTGGGACCGTCTGGGCCATCCCCCATCCAAGACCTCTTTTCTTTAGCTTTCTTGGAATATTGGCCCTTCCTTTATTTTATGGCATGTTTGGCTTGAGAGAAATAGGAGGATCTTTCATGATGTGCAGATAGGGATCAGGCACCTGTGGGGGAAAATTTCTCATTCTATTCATGAAACACTCCTTGGAAAATGTGACTTTTGTAGAGGTTTGGACCTGGGAGATGCGGGTATTTACTCACACCTTTCCTTTCCTCTTCAGGGCAATGCCCCCTCTCTGCCCCACAGACACGCTAGGAATAGAGCCAGGCAGCGCTCTTAGTGTGTTAATCGTGAGGGGCATTGGACTCCTCCCTAGTCTGGAGTTCTTAAAATCAACACTGATGGTTCTTCTCAGGGAAATCCTGGACCGGCTGGCATTGGGGGAGTTGGGCGTGATAGCTCTGGTGATGTTCAGTTTCTATTCTCTATCTACAAGTGTTACCATACAAATAACTCATGGAAGCCCTTGCTATCTTGGTTGCAGTGGAATAGTGTTGTCAACGTGGCTGGAGAAGAATTAACTGTGAGACAGACTCACAAGTGGTAGTGAATTTATTGAATAGATGAAACCTTGTGGATATGGATTGGCATTTGGCTCAGGTTATTCAATAGATCATCGAGTTATGCAATTCTCTGGAATCTGTGTCTTTTATGCATATCCCTTGGGAGTGGAACGGTGTGGCTGATTGCTTGGCTAAATGGGCTTCTAAGTACGCGCTAGATTGGAATATTGTTGATCATAGGATGCTTTCCCCTGATTTATCTTATAAGCTGGTTCAACTTGTTGACCAGGATAAAGCTCTTTAGTGCTCCTTGTTTCCTCTATTGTTCTATACTCTTTGGTATTCAATAAAATGTTTACCCCTCTTTTAGTTAAAAAAAAAAAATCAGTGTTGCTAAAGATCTTAACAGAGTAGATCTTAACAGGTCTCCACCTTAATACTCCTAATAGGGTAGATCATCAGAAGTGATGAAATTGTAAGCCTTAACCGACTCCTTTCCATTCTGCAGATAGTGAAGTTTTGTGGGTGCCATCCCCACCATAGTTTTTACTTCCTAACAAGAGTTTTCCACGATACCATATCTTGTGTTATGTGTTTATCATTTTCATGAATGTTTCTATGAATGTTGCAAACTATTAAAGATTATGAATGAACAATACATGCATAAGAAAGAACAATAGTAATGTTCGGTAATGCAGTAATGAATGATTACTAATGATGAATTGTGAAAGGTGTTAAAAGTTTTAGAGGTACTGATTCACCCCTCCCCTCTCAGTACTACTTCCCATTAATTCCAACAGTTTACACATTGAACATAGTACAATTGAAGAAAGACACCAAAAAGACACTTTATGAGCTTTGGTATGGATACACACCCAATGTAAGTTATTTCAAAAATTTTGGCAGTCAATGTTATATCTTAAAAGATGATATAAATGGAAAAATTGACTCCAAGAGTGATGAAGGAATCTTTCTAGGGTATTCCACCAAGATCAAGGCTTATAAATTTCTCAATAAGGCCTCTAACAAAATTGTTGAAAGTGCAAATGTAAAGATAGATGAATTTGCAGAGAAGAATGAAAAGGAAAGCACTAAAGAACTAGAGGACTACAATAGGTTTGATTACAATGAGGAACCTGACACTCTCCCCAACCAATAATGTAGAGTTCCCAAGCATCAAATCATTGCACCCGAGCATCAGGCTACAAATATCGACGATTAGGATATTGCTCAAAATGATGCACAAAGTGATGGAGAACATAATGAAGGAAAAAATTATGATCAAGTTGATAGACAAAGAGCTAAACCTGTACTTGCAAGGTATGTCAAAAGGAACTATCCACATAACCAGATCATTGGAGACAAGAAGGCTGGTATGAGAACCAGAAGTAAGTATCTAAATACAAGATATTTTATTTGTGATTATGAGCCAAAATCTATCAATGCTACACTAGATAATGATGAATGAATTAGTGCTATGAATGAAGAGATTGAGAAGATAGAGAAAAAAAAGACATGGACACTTGTACCGAGACCAGATGACAAGAATGTCATTGGTACAAAATGGATATTCAGGAATAACTGAATGAGAATGGAGAAGTCACTAGAAATAAAGCAAGACTAGTATGCAAGGGGTATGCACAAGAAGAAGGGATTGACTATGGAGAGACCTTGGCACCCGTTGCTAGGCTAGAAGGAGTGAGAATATTATTTTCCTATGCTCCATGTAAAGGATTCAAGGTATACCAAATGGACACCAAGTCTGCATTCCTAAATGGAATACTTAAAGAAGAGGTATACATTGAACAACCATAAGGGTTTGTTGATCTAGACAAGAGGGACATGGTATGTAGACTACACAAAGCCCTGTATGGATTGAAACAAGCACCCCAAGCCTAGTATGAAAGACTTCATTCCTATCTTATAAGTATTAGATTTGTAAGAACTGGTGAAAACAGTAATCTTTATTTGAAGGATGATACTGATGCTAACATTTTGATTGCTGAGATATTTGTTGATGACATCATATCTGGAGGCAATGATATGCTATGCAAATCATTTGCAAATGAAATGCGCAAAGAGGTTGAGATGTCTATGTTTGGAGAGATCAAGTTCTTTCTTGGTCTATAGATCATGCAACAAGATTAAGGTATTTTCATTACACAATCCAAATACATCAAGGAAGTACTGAAAATATTCAAGATGGAAGAGTCCAAACCAATTGGAACACCGATGGAAAATGGATGTAAGTTGACAAAGGAGGACAAGTCATCAGAGGTAAATCAGACTTTGTATAGATCAATGATTGGAAAACTCATGTATGTTGTACATACTAGACCAAATATTGCACATGCAGTAGGAATAGTTGCAAGATTTTCTGCTAATCCTAGGGAATCACATATGACTGCTGTGAAAAGAATCCTAAGATATCTAAAGAATACCAAGGAATATGGCTTATGGTATAGAAGAGAAGGAAAATTTGAACTTAAGGTCTTTACCAACGCTGATTGGGCTAGAAATATTGATGACCGAAAGAGAACAACTGGAGGAGCATTCTTTATGGGTGACAAACTTGTCCTATGGATTAGCAAGAAGCAAGGATGCATCTCTTAGTCTACTGCAGAAGTAGAGTATGTTGTTGTTGCTGCAAACTGCTCAAATATTGCATGGATCAAACAGTTACTAGAAGGTATGCATATGAGAATTCTTGAACCAGTAATTATCTACAGTGATAATACATATAAACATTTCCAAGAATCCAGTCATGCATGCTAAAAGAAAGCATATTTCCATCAAGTATTATTATTTAAGAGAACAAGTTCAAGAAAAGGAGGTGATACTTTAGTATGTGCAATCAAAGGAACAATTGGCCGATATCTTCACCAAGCCACTTCCCAAGGATGCATTTGAATACTTGAGAAAGAGACTAGGGGTCAGACCCTTGTCTACTGGTCAGTAAGATGACTAGAAGGCTGCATTAGCCTACATATTATCAGAATATGATTCATGTTGATGCAAGTAGAAAGATGGACTTCAATGATAAATATATACAGAGCAAGGCATTTATCTACTCCAAGCACCAGAGTTATTGTATTACCGATGGATTGGAAAATTCAAGGAATATATTATGGATAGAAGGAATCCGTTTGACATTACTATAAAATATCTGTTTGGCAAAGATGTTTGTTTGGCATTGTTGTCAAAGGGAGAGAAATATCTCATTATCATACTGATAAAGGGAGAGATTATATCCATAAAAGTATCCAGAGGGAGAGATGTAACACGAATGGGATAGTACACACAAAGGGAAATAATTGTTGACAAGAGACATCACAAGAAAGGAGAATAATCAAAGGGAGAGAGTTTGACACAGAAGAAAAAAAACACATCACATTAGAGAAAGAAAGATTCTACATCTATCCAGTAAAGGGATTGAAGACAGACAAAAAGCTACAAGAATCAAATCAAAGCTATTTGAGCTTACCAAAAGCCATACATTTTTAATAGTTACATTAGGAAAGCTTGACGAAACTGTATATTTCATATTGTATTAGTAATAGTAAAGTATGATA
Organism: Thuja plicata; assembly: GCA_018584345.1. Taxonomy (NCBI): domain Eukaryota; kingdom Viridiplantae; phylum Streptophyta; class Pinopsida; order Cupressales; family Cupressaceae; genus Thuja; species Thuja plicata. The sequence continues at coordinate 282,830 of MU223303.1, read as the reverse complement.
ATGTAGTATGTTGCCATCAATGCCAAAGGGAGAGATTGATGACATGTAACTGATTGAATGTTTGAAGATGTTAAGTTGATGATCATGCAAGGCATTAAATTAGTTAATGCATTATATTTTCATTGATGTCAACTTGATATAATCTGTATGGTCATGAAAATATTGCCAAAGACTTCAAAGAGCCAATGAATCAAAGACTATGATATCAATAAATGCATATAATTCAAGTATTCACTAAGTCATTGTATACACCGACGGACAGAGTAAAAGAGAAAAAGTTACATTGTTACCAGACGAGAAAATGCACAACATTACCGATGAGCAAAGTCACAGTATTGCCCGATGAGCAAAGCACAAAGTAGATTGATGGAAAGATTCACAGTGTTGCTTGACGGAAAAAATAAGGACGAAGATCCTGATGACAACTGAAGTCACACCGATGGAACAATTAGTTATCACCGATGACTAACTGAAGTGTTGATCGACATAATAGAGAGTTTAGAAATGAAAAAATGCTTAGCTATCAAGAAGCTAAAGAAAGACTTAACTGATACTTATCATTGTTTTAATCATCCAGATAAAGCCGAAGATAAGTATTTGATTTAAAGCTGATTTGTCCAATTAGCAATAGGATCTCTTTGAGATAAAACTAGAGTTTTCTTTAAATCTAATTGGCAAGAATTGTGGATCATGCCAAGAATCAAGAAAGCCAAGAAAATGTCAAATCATGTCTATATAGAGACAAACCCAACCCAATTCATTATGAATTGTGTGGGGTGAATAAGAAAAGAGGGAAGATGCTAAAGAGATTCTGAAGAAGAAGAAAGTCTTCATTCAGACTTGATCAATCAAGCTAAAGAAAGAGCTAGATCCTGCAGACACCGACGAACAATGAGACAACATCACAGAGAAGAATAGTGTGGAGCAAAGGTATATAATTGATTATATTGATAAGAGAGGTAATGCACTTACAATATATCTAAAAATATGCAATAAAATTGTATGTATGAACAGATCATTAATGTTTCTGTTTAACCATTGAAGCATCAAGTCTCTTAACTGAATAGGACTTAAAAGTCTTCTACAATTGACATACATCCCAAGGAGTATCAAAAATTTTGATCATAGAAAGTAGAATTGGATATGCTCGATACCTATTGACAGTCCAAATGAGTGTTTGATCAAGGATGGTAGCATTATATGCCAGATACTAGGTGACAAATTATCTTTTAAATCCTCTAACAAGGTCAGACCTAACAGTGTGTTTGTAACCTTTAATAGGGTTGGCTCCTAACAGAGCTCACTTCAGAAGAGTGAAAATTTGGGGTACCGGTCCTAGTGGTTTTTCCCCTAACAGGGTTTTCACGTTAAAAATTCATGTGTTATGTGTTTATGTTTTATTACTTTACTATTTTACATTTCACATATGCAATTTTGGATTGATCGGTATACTCTACATATTTACTATGTTTTGGTAAATAGTTGACTGCTTATCAGTAAACATATAGAAGAAGGTTTTACTAAGTAATCCAACAAGTAGTAAATTGATATAAGTATTTCAAGGCATTCATCTTGTAGGAAAAAAGATAACTTGAGGCATAATTTGTGGTTATAAGTTTTAAGGGTTGATTTAAGGATTAATTTTTGAGGCCACCAATTCACCCCCCCTCTCAGTTATTACTAACACTATCTAATATAACATTAGAGCCATTGAAACAAGAATTCAAAACACAAGAAAGAAACACATAAAACCCCCTTCAAATGATGCTCAAATGCTCTCCTTTCTTCTCCACGAAGTTGATTATTGTTTCTCTTTGCCTATGACAAAAATGAAAAAATATTGAAAAGCCAAGTTGATAGCAAGATTACTCGGAGATAGTGGTTCTAAATTGAATGAGAGAATTGAACCCCAATTTATAGAAATGAGAGACAATTTGTCGATTTGGAAAGAAATGCACAAATTAGTATGCATAAATTAATGCATAATGGAGGGAAAAGGAAGAAGAAAATTAATAGGAAATGGAAGAATAATTAGAGGAAAATGGATAGGGAAAGGTGGAAGAAATCATGAAGCAAATTAATAGGGAGATGAAGCATAAGTAGAGGAGGGAATGTAAGAGTTCAATTTTTTGAATTAAAAAACTCATTATTCCCTCAAATTAGGAATTTAGGAATTAGGAAAATCCCATAATTCAAAAAGATGAGAAATTAATTAACTTCAAAATTAATTAATTTAGGGAGACATTAGGGAAAAGGGAATAAATAAAGTCAAATTATTTATTTGATTAGGACATACGGATAAACTGTGGGTTATTCATCCCAAGAGAGAAGATTAGTAAATCATTGGTAAAATTGAAGGTATTGATGTGCAATTGGTTTTTGATGATATTTATAAGGATTAAGATCAATTCTGATGATTCTAAAAAAAGTTAGCAAATCACGAGGCATCGATGAACTTTGACTATGCTCTCGCGATAATGATAGGAAATGATATAATGGCATCAATGAACTTGGATGATGCCAGAGGATAAATAAAGATAATGAGACATTGATGAACTTGGGCAATGCTCCTGAAATGTGAAAATGACAGCGAGACATCGATGAACTTTGAAAATGCTTTTGGAGGAATTAAATGATGATGAGGCATTGATGAACTTGGAAAATGTACTCAAATGATGATTTAGTAAAGGCATTAATGAACTTGACAATGCTCCTTGGGAGACATTGATGAAGATGGCAATTCTCCTGGATTGACGATGATAAGACATCGATGAACTTTGACAATGCCAGAGGATTGATTGAAAGAGATTGATAAGACATTGATACAAGTTTGGAATCGAATGAGTTTGGAATGTTCCTAAACTGATTAGAAAGGGATTAGAACTTAGTTGGACTAATTTAGGATGATTAGGAATAATTAGGAATTGTTTAGGAAGATGATCAATTTGGCCAAAATGAGAGAAATGTTAGTAATTGATGACATGGAAGAATGACACAATATTAGTGAATGATAAAGATCAAACACACAATATAGAAGACATGTTAAAAATGAGGGCATAGGCATTGAACCATTTTTGGGTGTTTACACTAAGGTTGATCTTGAGGATAATATCTCCAATATTAATGAAGGTATTATATAGAATGTCATGAATTCGACATCCTTCCAAGACCAAAAAATGACACAAAAAGAGTATGAAGAGACACTCAAAAGAGAAGAGGTGTATTGGAAACAAAATTTGAGAGAAATTTGGCTCAAAGATGGAGACAATAATATCAAATTATTCCACACCTCACCCAAATTAAGTTCCATTTCCAACTCAATATTCTAGATCAAGGATTCATCTTGAGATCTTCTAATTAAAAAATAAAAAATCTAACTTGAGGTTTTTTAGTTCTTCTTGAATATTTTTGTTGCTCCTCAAGTAGATGATAATATTGAAATACAGGAACTTTTGGGCCTACTAGATAACATACCTCCCCTTGTATCAGATCAATATAATGCAGATTTACTAAAATCATTCTCTTTGGAAGAAGTTAGGTTAGTAGTTTTCTCCATGCGTCCTAAAAAGTCACCTGACCTTGATGGGTTAATAACCTTTTTCTTTCAAAAATGTTGGGATTTATTAGGTTTAGAGGTCTGGTTAGCCTTGGAAGAGGATAGAAAAATGAAAAAATTCTCAAGGATCCCAATACATCTTTTTAAGCCCTCATTTCGAAAAAAGACAGTCCGAACACCTTTGCAAATCTCAGACCAATCTCCCTTTGCAACACAATATACAATATTTTTACTAAATCTATTTCAATTAGAATAGAAAAGTTTACTCCCAAAATTATATCAGAAGAACAAGGATCTTTTAGTCTAGGAAAGGAGACTTTAAAGATCACTTTAATTGTCAATTATGTCATCCACTCCATCAAACAACATAATGTGGAAGGCATGACTATAAAACTAGATATGTTCAAGGATTATGATAGATACAATTGGCATGTCTTAGAATAAGTACTCATCAAAGTTAGGATCTCTATCAAATTTAGGATCTCTATAAAAATTCCCCATCCTTTTAATTGTGTACTTTGTGTTTTAGAACATGAAATTAAAAACCACTTACTCTTAAATTTCTCATTCTCTAGATCATGTTGGTTATGGATGAAGGAAAGTTACATTTGAGTGCTCCATTACAATCATATGTTCTTGAAGTTATTGAATCAAGGTATCTCCTTCACCAAAAAATATTTTTTTGATATCATTTGGAAGGTTGTGCTTGCTATCCTAATCTAGAACATCTGGTGGGAGAGAAACAAATGCATCTTTAGGAATGAGAAACACAATCTGGAGGGGATCCTCATGAATAGTGAGAAATCAATATCATAAGCAGTAAATGACCACACAATTAAATATAGAAGAGTTGACTCTTGTTTTTATTTGCTGGATGATATAATATTATTAGAATGAAAATCCATATCCCTTCTATTTAAAGGGAGCTTATTGAACAAAACTCCTAAAACCATCAACATAAAAGAAATCAAGTGGAAACCCATTGATAGTAACTTTGTCAAACTAAATTTTGATGGACCATCTAATGGTAAACTCGATATCTCAGGTGTTTGTTTTAGTGTCAGATACCCCAAGGGAATGGCCATAGAAACATTGGCTACCAAAACACCCAATGATACAAACAACATGGATAAAGAATGGGCTTTGGTTATGTGTCTTAAGTTACCAGTGAAGGCTGAAGTGAAACATCTAATAGCAGAAGGAGATTCTCAGATTAGCATAAAAACATTGATAATTAGGTCAACTATGAACTATAAAATTCATTACATATTACAAGAATCATGGGGATACCTACTATTGTTTAACTTATGCCACATTCTCCACTACTTTAGATAAGCTAATAGGGTTACATATATGTTGGGAAATAGGTGGTGCTCTCTATAAATGGGGGAGAAATATTACAACGTTCTTGAAATCATGAAAAATACACATGTTTCCTCCTTGTTGATATAAGATATTATTGTTGAGATATTGTTTATATTATGCATATATGTGCTAGCATTAATGTTTTTCATTGATGCCAACATTTTCCTAATGTTGGTGACAATGTTCCTGAGATGATCAGTGAGATGATTTATGTGGTATGGCTACTATTTTGAATATTAGATGTTGTGAAATTAGTAGTATATTTGGGGATGTCTTTACTTGATTTAGTTAAAGTGGTAGAGGTTCACCTGATGATTTGAGTGAGCTATGAAGGATTTATCATAAACTATTATTTTGTTTGTTCTGTTAGAGATAGTGTTTCAGTTATTTGATCGGTGTGGATTGGTTATGCAATATGCTTTGTTGATAACTTGGTGGTGAGTTAAGGAATTGGATCTGTGTCCTTAGTTTGAGTGGTTTATGATTTGGATGTTGGCAAGCTAATTTTATTTTATGACAGTGGTTGTTGATTAGTGTTCCTAATGAATAGTGAAGAGTGTATGATTTATGAGGCATAGTTGTTCATGTTGATGTCATGGTATTTTATGTTTCTTGTTAATGCTTCTTTGTCTTGTCCTATTTGTTTTGGTAGATCATGATGGATTATGTGATCAGAATTGAAGATTTTTATGTAACATGTTGATGTTCTTATTATTCTTGTCTGACTTGGTGGTGTAGTGTGTTGCGATGAATCATGGCTTGATTTATGGATCCAGAGCATGTTCAAGGATGTTGTTATGGATCATTGTTATGTCTTAGCCAACATTCATTGGATCACATTGAGTATTGAGTTATATTGAATTAATATTTTATAATTAGGTCCCTAACAGACCTAGTTGAGATGAATTTATACAATGTGTATAAATATGTAATAATTTGTAATTACGAAGGAATGGAAAAAACATGAGATGCTAAAGAGAAGAGGTATGAGTGGAATCTCTAATTGAGGTAGAGAACTTTTGTACTTCATAGGAAATATTTTTGCATATCAGAGATTTTGTTTGTCAGTTCTTGAGCTTGGATAACATGTCGTTTATGATTTGAGATCATATATTGTTGTAAGGAAGTGAGCCTTCCTTGGGCTTGACATCCTTGTTGTATTTCAGCAGTGAAATCTAGGCAGTGTGCCTGTATGCATGTGCATTCCCCTTTGAAATACTCATAATAGGGTATAGTGATTTTAACAGAGTACATTCATCTTGTGGGTTTGATCCACACACTGTGGGTTTTCCCTAATAGGGTTTCCACGTAAAACATCTTGGTGTTATATGTTTTTTATTGTGTTATGTTCTTGCATTCATGTTTATCTTTTGGATCTAGGATTAAGTTGGTAACTTTATTAAAGGTATTGAGTAATTGGGAACAACTCATTCACCCTCCTCCCCTCTTAGTTGTGTGTGTTACATTTATTATAACAATTGGTATCAAAGCTAGTGTCCTCTTTGTGAAGCTTAACTGCTTGAGGAGATTCAAGATGTTGACATTTAAGAAGGAGAGTCTGAGATTTGATAGAACAAATTATGCTATATGGAAGGACCCAATGATTACACACTTGAGATGTATTAGTGAAGAATATTGGTCTATTACAAAGAAGATTACAAGCCTCTAGTATATCTTTCTACTGTGACCATAGATGAGAAGAAATAATTCAACAACAATATGAAAGCTAAAGAAGCCTTGCTGAGTGCATTATCAAATGCTAAAAACACAAACATTATAGGATAGAGATTGTAGATGATGTATGGAAAAAGTTGGAGACACTATATGAAGGAGATGAATTTATGAAGCAAGCCAAGTTACAAAGTTTGAAAGGAAAATATGGATCATTGAAGATAAGCGAAGATGAGAACATTACTGCTTATGTGAATAAGATCACTGAACTTGTTTGTGCAATTAGATGTGCTGGTGAAACCTTGGATTAGAGTGAAATTGTTTCTAAGATCCTAAGATCCTTTCCTCTTTTTTACAATCACAAATTTGTTTCTATTAAAGAAATCAGAACTATGCTACATGTGATAAGAGATCATTAATTGGTAAGCTGTATACTTTTGAAATGAGAGAATTTGGTGGTAGTCTTCTTAAATTTGAAACTAACTTTAAAGTTACTATTTATAAGGATAAAAAAAGATATTATTCTAGAGAAATTTCATCTAAGTATGAATCTGGATATGTTAAGGAATGGGCAGAGATTGAAGAAGAAGAGAGGAAGCTTGATGAGCTTGAAGCCCTAATTGCAAAGAGATTACCTAAGGGATATGGTAAGTATCAAGGAAAGTTGTCTTTGAAATGTTTTTCTTGTAATAATATTGGTCATATTGCTTCAATATTTCCTAATAGAGAACACAAGTACAATCCTAATAAATTCAAGTCTAAATATCAAAAGAAGTGATATTATGTTGTTGGTGAAGGTATGACTAATGATGAATCTGAAAAGAGTGAAGATGAGATTGAATTTATTTCTATCAAAGACGACGATCCTACTTTTGTGAATGAAGAGAAAGCCTTGGTTTCATATGTGGATAAGAAGGATGAACAAGTTATTTATAGTGGATGTTTACAACACATGACCAGAGACAAATTTTTTTTGTAAAATTGGAAAGGTATGATGGTGGTGTTGACAGTTTTGGTGATACTCCTTGCATGATCATAGTAAAAGGTTCTATTACTCTGTATGGTAAGAATAATATTGATGATGCTCTACATGTTGAAGGTTTGAAATATAATCTTTTGAGTGTTGGTCGGCTAGTTGATAAAGGATACAACCTACAATTGAAGGATGGAATGTGCAAGATTAATAGAAGATCTAGAATTAAGATTACTATAGGGAGAAAGACTAAAGGTAATGTGTTTATTTTGAACAATTATGAGATTAGATGCTTGATTGATAAGATTGATGATAGTTGGTTATGGAACAAGAGATTTTTTCATGTGAACTTTGATAACATTATGAAGATAAGTACTACAAGAGTAGTTAGATATCTTCATAAACTATTGAAGCTTGTTAATGCAATGTGTAAGGACTGGTAGTTGGGTAATTTGACTAAGTCCACTTTAAGAGAAAGAGTTATTCTTCAAGTGGAATTCTAGATTTTTTGTATACTTATCTATGTGGAATTGCAAGAACAATAATCTATTATGGGGACATGTATTTCATTTACTCATTGATGATTATTCTAGAATTATATGGGTTACATTTTTGAAAGAGAAGTCTAAATATTTGATAAATTCAAGATTTTCAAAGCTATGGTTGAGACTGAAATAGGATTGAAGCTGAAATTTTTAAGATCATATAGAGGTGGATAGTTTAATTCTACTGAATTTAACACTTTTTTTGAAGAGCATAGAATAAAGAGATAAATTTCTACTCTGCAAACCCCACAACAAAATGGAATTGCAGAGAGAAGAAATAGAACTATTATAGACACTTATAGAACCATGATGATTGAAGGAAATGTTTCACAGATCTATTAGAGAGAAGTTTTTAGCACTACAATATACACATTGAACTGAGTGCAAATTAAGCAGGGAACCGGTAAGACACCTTATGAACTTTGGTATGGTCATGTTTGTATAGTAAAATATTTTAGAATTTTTGGAAATAAGGACTGTAGAGACTGAATAACATAATATTTTAGACATCTAAAGAAGGACTACAGAGACTGAATAATAGAAACCACCACTTTTGCAAATGGTAACACCATTGAAGACATCAAGAAAATGAGAAGGAAAATGTGGAGGAAAGCTTCAATCGTTGAGGAAGTTGGACCAAGCAATGCAGTAGGTGACACCTCATCCCATGGATCTGGTGACATCACCACCCCCGCCTAAAAGATGAACAAGTAAGTATGGAACTACACTACACCAAGTCATATTTTGCATCAGTTCCATTATACAAATTGATAGATAGTCAAAACCTCCATGAATAAAGATGCATATTATGTTACTTGTTACAACTCTGACAAAACAACCCCATTAGTAAAAACATACCAAAAATCATCGGTGAACATAAAGGATGAGCTGTCTACACTTGCCGAGAATCATTGGTCAACACATTAAAAGGCTAAGTTGCTAATGTAAGTCGACACCCGTTGGTAAGGAGCAAAGTTACAATGTTGTCTTGACACTACACCAAGATCCATCAATGAAAGCAACAATCTTAAGAGCTATCCCAAGCATCCTATCAACATCAAGAATGTTATTTGAGATTCTTCCCGATGAACTCCGTCTTCATGACCTGACGAGTTGTTGAGCATTTATGATAGACTTAGGGCAAAAGTCTATAAATACTTGACGGAAGCACTTTATTCTTCACACGCGATTTGAGCAAACTAAGCAGAGTGAAAAGAGAGCAGTTAGCAAAGCATCCTCGACTCGATCCAATGCACTCCAAATAGATCACTCACAAGTTACACAGATCAAAGTAAGTACCGAGCATACTGAAGAACTCTGTTATTTTTTTTTAAAAAATCCCTAAATTTGAAACACAATGGCAACCACTTCAAGAATAGTAAAATTTAAGAGTGATAAGAAGAATGTTGTCAAGTTGACCAAGAATAGCACTTGTGTGGAACCTAAATACAAGATATGCCCAGAGATTGCATCACAACTCAATTATTCTAGCACATTTTCAAAAAATTGACCTAGGGTTTTGTTGATAGAAGATGTAAGGTTGTATATCCACTTCAAGATCACTGAGATTGGTGATCTGGAGATAGATCAAGCTTATAAGAAGCTATGTGATGAATAAGAGAACCTAAAGGAAGAACAAAATAACTTACAAGTAAAAGGGATAAAAAATTCCCTACATTTCCTAAGGGTTGTAAAAAATGACTGGATTAGGTTGGTACTAAGTAGAATGCACGATCATAAGCTATGGTTGGATGAACCCAAGCAGATTACAAAGGATATTTTGCATGCTATAATAGGTTACCCTATTACCAAAAAACCAAAAGCACACAAGCATCCCTCTCAACCAGAAGTTGAGAAACTCGCCAATGTTGTATGGGATAACCGAGGACTTAAGGTGAACACCATCACCAATGAGGAACTGAGGTTCAGTGCATGTGTTATAGGGTACAAAATATTTCAAGCGAGCATGCTAAACAAAATAGCATCAACAATAGTAAGCACAACTTACAATATTGTCACGAAGGGAATACAGATGGATCTATGTGAGATCTTAATAAAGAAAATTGATGAGAATATGACAACAATCGGGTCTGTCAAGACAAACACATGTAAGTTTAGCTCACTTATAATGTGTATATTCTTTTATTTTCAAGAATACTTTCCTTCAGTTGGAAAAGTGAAGTGGGACACCACCAAGCCAGTCACATTGCAAATAAGTGACCTTATCAAGTCACTAGGTGAAAACTTTGATTCAGTGATGACTAACTACTTCCTTGACTTCAAGGAAGAAATGATGGAGAGAGTGAGGATCCCTGAACAGTTGATTGAAAAGCATAGGGATGAAGTATGTTTTATGGTGGATTCATATTTCACTCACATTAAACCAATTGTACCAAGGACAGCCTGGTTACCACATCTTGACTATGAGATTAACATAGATCATGCAACAAATGAAATTGATGTACTTTTGAATGAACCACTTGACAGTAAGAAACCAAGATTTGTAGCATATGAAGAAAAAAGTCTAAAATAAAAATGGGCCTAGTCATTAAGAAGACTGTCAACAAGTAAAACAAGATGGTGAAGAATCTTGAGAAGATGTCGGTTAATGAGGAGGAGAAAGAACAAACATAGGACACCGAGGAACAGGGTGCCATCGGTGAAGAGGAAGATAAGAAAGAATCAGATTTTGAAGCCACTGAGTCTGATGTACCTCCACCTCCAACCAAGAAACCAAGGACCACAACAACTCAGAGGACAAGGAGCCAAACCGCAAAGAAAGATTCTACACCTCTCAAGAAAGGTCAAGTGAGGACCTATAAGAGGAAGTAGAAAATAGAGAAGCAAACACCTACTAAAAGGAGGAGAAAACTCATCAGGACCAAAGATGACATTGGAGATTCAAAATAGGATGAGCCTGAAGTAGACAAGAAAAGCTCAACCCCTAGAACAATTGATGAGACTACTGATTCAATTGCTACAATAGGTACCATGACTGATAGGAAAATCAAACAATGGGTAAAACTTGAGCTTGAGGACAAAAATAAAATAGAAGATGCAATAATCAGGGATATGGTCAAATTCAAATATATACCAGTTGAGTTTGCAAACAAAATTCCCAAAGAACTGAGTGACAAAATTCCAGCACGATGGTCTTATGCTTTGCACACAGAAAAGGAAACAAGGGAAAGGATACTTGTAACACTCATGCCTCTCGAATCCAAAATGGAAGAAATAAAAGAAATGATGAAAAAGCATTCAAATAGATTTGTGGCAAAGATAAGAGCCTACAAGGTACTATAATATAATTTCTTAGAACTAGACAACATGAAAGATGCAAAATGGAGACAAATTCTTAATCTACCTATAGAATCAACAAGTTGTGAGAATCAATTACTTCTCACTGAGACACCTCATACAGAGGAGAAGAAAGATAAAGAAAGTCCACAACACATTTCTTTAGATAATATTGAAGATACTGAGCCCATTGACTTAGATAAAGTCATGGATTATCTTGATATTCAAGATATCACTCACTATGATTCTGATAAGGATCCACAGAAGGATGATGATGTAATATTCATATCTCTTAAGGATGAAGAAAGGAAACAAGAATTGGAGACACAAGGAAATAAGGACATGGATTTTGCTAATGAGATATGGCCAGACACTTTAATCATTGACATAACAGGACTGGACCCTACAGAACAAATTTAAAAAGGAGGAAGATGTCACTGCTCAACAAGCTCAAATCGACAAGCAGGACACAACTCTAGATGCAGAATAGGTGGGCACACAAAATAATATGCTAGTATTAATGAAGGTCATCAATCTACTAGAAGGAAATGAAGAATCTAATGCAGTAGATACAAGCATACCTAAAGACAAGGTGATGCAGAAACAAAGGATACAACAGATGAATCAAAATATACAACTACAGAACAAGCTGTTACCGATGATCAGCAAGACAAGTCTACTAATCAAAATAAAGAAGGAGAAAAACAAGTAGAAGAGGATAAGCATAAGGAAAAGAGTGAAGAAGCAAAGATAGATGAACCACAAAAGAAAACTGAAGAAAAATTTGCTGAAACACCCAAGGTTGATGAAGAGACGTCTTCACCTAACCGATAGGTAAACCCTGAGCAAAAGGCACAAGAGGTTTCATCTACAAAGCCTTCACCGAGCACCTCAGAGAAAATAAATGAACTAGCAATGGTAGTTCATACATCTGCTTCTACACAAATCTCAAGGAAGAAGAAGAGAAAGAACAAAAATCTAGTCACTCTAGATGAAATAATTGAGATTCCTATATGTGATCCTAGAACATTGGATCCTACTGAGTTGACAAAGTATGCTAGACTTTGTGAGAGGAATGCTATCCAGGATAAGCTGGAAAAGGCCACAAAAGAAGAAAAGGTACTTGAAGTTGTAAAAGAATTACTCCAACAAATTGTACCTTATACAAATGTTGATCAAACAACCCCCATGCTTGATCAATTAGTGATTCTCATGGATGCTATCACATCTCAAAACATAGATGCTGAAAAGGATAGGAAAGCTAGACTTGAAAAGAAATATGAATTCAAGTTAGCATAGAAGATAAGCCAAGAAGTGGCACTAAAAAAGGTGAATCTATCTGAACTGGTAAGCACAGTGGACCCTCTAATCTCAGAAGAAATAGCCTTAATACAAAAATTATGCACATTGGATCAAATCACAAAGGAGTATACTGATAAGATAGCACAAATTGATGTTGATCTTCAAGCCAGTGCACAAGGTATCACAAACATTGAAGATGAAATCAAATTGCACAATGACCAGCTCAAGCAAGCTAGGAAGCTGAGTCAGGATATACAGATTGCAGAAACAAAGTTCAGAGGTGAATGAGCTTCAAGCTCAACTTTTGCCAACTCTCACATTACTGCAACAACATATGATAGAGGCAAGAAAACTCATTTCCACCCCAAAAATTTATGTCCTAGACATCATTTATGATATGCATGCCAGGATTGAACTAGAGCACATGGCACTGGAACTCCTCAAAGAAAAATGGGAGAAAATGATAGAATATATCAAGAACAATCACTCCCACATTCTTGACTCTCTGTAAGTTACACATTTTTGACAACTTATAAGTTGTACATTTTTTTCATGATTATCAAAAAAGGGGGAAATGATATGTACAGTCAGTCAGTAAAAGGGGGAAATGAAAGGAGGAAATGATATGTAAAGTCAGTCATTAGAAAGAGGAAAGAAAAAAAAAGGGGAATGTATAGTACAAAGGCAAGTATACATATTGTACATATACTTATACTATACCGATGCATATAATTAGGGGGAGTCATATAATGACAAGGATATATATACGATGTACATACTAAATACTTTAGTATTTTGCACATATCAGTTTTTGATACTAATGTCAAAGGGGGAGATTGAAGACATTATATTTTTCCATTAGTATATGCAAGGAAAAACATGATAAATACCATCAGTTTATACTACACTAACAGATAGGGAACAACACTACTCGACGACAAGGTTACCGATACTGCTAAGTACAAAGCATCCTGCTAAACAACTATTCATTGTTACCCAATGACAAAAAATACAAAGGAACTCGACGAGTAACCAACAGTGCAACCTGACAAAATAGTCAAGAGTGGAACCTGACAGATGAAGGGAACCTGACGATCAGTTCAAATAAGGAACACAAATAGACTTTCAATTCACACCGATGATCAGATACCGAGAGTCAGTTACATCCCGCATAAAGTGGATCTGACTTTCCACATCAGATAAATCACTGAAGTTTTATATTTATCTTCTTGATTGGTTTTAAAACCATTACATGAGGGAAAAACAATGTAATTATTATTGTTTTTATCGGTTTAACTTATTTAAAACATGCAAACTAAAGGATCAAGGTCAAGTTGTATACCTTGGATCTAGAGTTAACATTGTAATGCATGATTCTAAAATAGGTCAAAGAACTTGTATAAATAGATGCTCAATCAATTATGAACATGTTGCTTGATGATGATTGTAGCCACCGAGAGCATCTAAGGATTAGACAAGAGAATTCATGTAGTAGCACAAACAAAGATCAAATCAGTTTTCAAGAACAAGAATAAAGGCTACCGAAAAACAAGAAAAGGTATTAATAAATCACTGTAGGTGATATTCATATACTATAAGCTTTAATGGATCTATAATCAGCAATTATAGATTGCATACACTCAAGTCAAACATATTGTACACATTCTAACAAGTGGGGTACACTTAAGAAATCCTTTCAAGGAAGGTGGATTTAACAATCCTATTGTAAATCTCTTAACCGAGTGCACACTACATCAGTGTTGCTAAAGCTCTTAACATAGTAGATCCTAACAGGTCTCCACATTAATACTCCTAACAGGGTAGATCATTATAAGTGATCAAATTGTAAGCCTTAACCAACTCCCTTCCTTTCTGCAGATAGTGAAGTTTTGTGGGTGCCATCCCCACCGCAGTTTTTACTTCCTAACAGGAGTTTTCTATGATATCATATCTTGTGTTATGTGTCTATAACTTTCATGAATGTTTCTATGAATGTTGCATACAATTAAGTTTATGAATTAATACTACATGCATAAGAAAGAACATCAGATTTGGTTGGCAATACAATACATATTGATTGCTAATGAAGAAAGGTGAAAAGTGTTAAAAGTTTTAGAGGTACTGATTCACCCCTCCCCTCTCAGTACTAATTCCCATTAATCCCAACAACTTTTTTATGTTTCTTGATCATGTCCTATTTGTTTTAGTGGATTGCATTGGATTATGTGATCAAAATTGAAGATTTATATGTAACATGATTATGTTCTTATTATTCTTGATTGACTTGGTGGTGTAGGGTAGGATGATGGATCGTGGCATGATTTATGGATCTGGACCATGTTTGAGGATGTTTCTATGGGCCATTGTTATGTCTTGGCTGACATTTAATGGATCAAATTGAGTATTGAGTTGATTTGAATTAATATTTTTTAATTAGGTCCCTGGCTCACCTAGTTGAGATGAATTGATGTAATGTATATAAATATGTAATCATTTGTAATTGTGAAGGAATGGAAAAAACACGAGATGCTAAAGAGAAGAGGTATGAGTGGAATATGCAATTGAAGCAGAGAATTGTTGTACTTCATTGTAAATATTTGGCATATCAGAGATGTTTTTTGTCAGTTCATGAGCTTAGACAATATGTCCTTTATGATTTGAGATCAGAGATTATTGTAAGGCAATGCGCCTTCCTTGGGATTGAGATCCTTGTTTTATTTGACTAGTGAGATCTAGGAAGTGTGCCTAAATGTATGTGTATTACCCTTTGTAATACTCCCAACAGGGTATAGTGCTTTTAACAGAGTACATTCATCTTGTGGGTTTGATCCTCACACTATGGTTTTTCCCCTAACAAGGTTTACACGTCAAAATTATTGGTGTTATGTGTTTTTTACTGTGTTATGTTCCTCCATTGATGTTTATCTTTTCGATATGAGATTAAGTTGGTAATTTGGTTAAAGGTCTTGAGTCATTGGGCACAACTGATTCACCCCCCTATCAGTTGTGTGTGATGCATTTATTCTAACAACTATTATTAGCTACATTTTTTTTGTTTGTTTGTTCATAGGTTTTGTCTTCATTATTATTTAAAGCTTCCTTCTATTGGCAACTTGGATGGATAACCATTCTTTTCTTGTATAGGCTCTAGGTTGTGTGCAATTTTTGCCCATTCCAAATCTTATTTTCCACCTTCTTGGTAATCAATGTATTTCCCGTGATTAGCTTCTAGCTTGGGTTTTACTTTGTCATTTCTATTTTTGGTGGGGATCCTATTATATATATTTGTTGAACTTGTTTTTCATGCTCCTTATCTGACTACCCATGTTTGTCCTCCTCATGGTTTCTTCTTTGTCCCCTACCAAGATCCCTTCACATGTGTTTAAATTAAATCAAACTTCTTTTTCTTTTAAGACCTAGTTAGGGTGACATGATCCTTTTTCAGTGGCCCATGTTCACATCTTGACTGCTTACTACAATATTTTGGTAATGGGTTGAACTAATGGAGTGTTTTTTGTGGGTGCAGACCTATCTTTACCAATAAATTGATGACATATTTCATGATTTAATTTCATTCTAGGTGGATTAGTACAATTTTTCAAGAATTGTGTGACCCTTGTTCACATGTTTTCACTATGCATCTTGTGATCTATGCTCATATGTCTTTTGATTGCCTCTATATATGGTCTTAAGTTTAGTTGTTTGTTGACACAAATCTACTTCATTTTATCCATGCTACATTATTGACTACTTCTCTACTATTCTAAATTCATTTCCAGTGTCTAGGTTCAACGAGGTTTCTTTTTATTGGCTTTATATGGTTCTCTATTTCAGTGTGAACTGTATGTGTTTGAACAAGACTCTCTTGCAACAAAGTTAGTGTTTCTTTCAATTAGAGGATTCAGATGTTTGGGAAGCTATTACTCAGATCCTTGTTATGACCTACATACCCATCCCTACATTTTTTAGGAAAAATGTTGGGTCCCCCTTTTTCACTTTTGCCTTTTCCTTGGTTTCTCTTTGTTTCCTTTGTTTCCCTCCGGGCTTTGCTTCTGCGAGGGTTGTTTTCTTTTTCTTTTGTCTTCTTTTGCCTCCAGGACTTGGTCCCAAAGTGTGTTTGTCATGAGCCAGCTAGATCCCAGACTCTAGGATTCTCTGCCATCATGTCTTCTTTTGTGAGAACATGTGGCTACATGGAATCCCCAGGCCCAGAGTCCAGAGGTTTGCCTGTTCTGGAGTTTGCGGAGGGAAATCAATGTGTTTTTACCCTAAGGGTATATTAAATAGGTTTTACTAGTCAATTTAACATTTACCATGATCAAAGCACTCAGAAATTAGAGCGATTCAAAGGTGATTAAGGCAATTCAATAGCATGCAAGCATGATTTTTGTAAGGAAACTTAGGTGTGGAAACAACTTCCTACACTAATCTCTATAGGAAAGTATTGTGCAAATTCTTTTAAATCCTTACAATTTCAGATTCGTTAACTACTTTAACAATGATATTTTAGCCACATACCATGCATACAAAAAATAGAGAATGACACAATGATTTACCCTGGGGAAAACCTTTCTGTAAAAAACCCCAGCACTCCAAAACCTACACAATGTATTATCTTCAACACAACGGTTACAACACACTTGCAATGCAATTTCTTTCAGGAGATAATCAACACTCTAAGAAAAATCCAGTAGCACTGGATCATACCAACAATACACTCTTTTTGTGTCCTTTCTTGTAACCCTTAAAAAAACTTATATCATGCACTTTCCTTTTTAGGGCAACTTCTAACGATAGCCGTATTAGGGTTTTACCATTCTCTGAGAAAATAGGAACGATTATGGAAGAGTGTAAAGTACTCAACTTTATCAGTTGCCACATGTCTTTCATGTCTTCACCTATCATTGAAATCTCCTAGAAATAGCTCTTACGTGTCATAGGAATCCATCATAACCATTTCAGCCATGATCTCTTTACACATAATTCAAGATGTCGATACATCAAGTGGAGTGACACATCAACATGCCAACTAGACATGTACACTCACACTTAATTACATTATTTGCAAGAAAATACATTTTACAAAACAAATAATAAGAATAGGAATTATCCAAGATTGAGACACCTTATTCCTAACATTCTCCCACTTGTTGAACACCTTGTAAGAGCAATAGGAACATAACAGGAACTAACTACTATAGGCCAAAAGGCCCATAGAATTTGAACACCATCTAAACTTTGTAGTGCCCACTAGTTTCATTAATGCATCTGCAACATTCTTCATAGTATCTACCTTCTCCAAATTTACCTTTCCATCTTCCACCATATCTCTCACAAAGTGAAACAGCACATCAATGTGCTTCGTTCTAGCATGGAAAGTTGGATTCTTCACAAGGCAAATAGCGCTCTGACTGTCACACCAAATAGTAATCTATTCTGCATCAAAACCAACATTAGAACACAATCTCCTAAGCCAAATGGCTTCCTTACAAGCATGAGTAGCAGCCATGTACTCAACTTCTGTAGTGGAAAAAGAAACCATAGGTTGTTGCTTACTCATCCAACTGATGGCACCACCAAACATAGTGAACACATAAGCACTGGTGGATCTCCTGCTGTTAATATAACCTACCCAATCTGAATCCACAAACCCATGAATACAAACTGAATGTGGAGATCTAGAAGAGTTACCATGGTAACATATGGAGTAATATGATATACCTCTCAAATATCTAAATACTCGCTTAACTGCATCCCAATGTACCCGTCCAGGGTTAGCCATAAACTGACTTAGGACTCCCATTGCTTGGGCAATGTCTGGTCTAGTATAGAACATATCATACATAAGACTACCAATTGCACTAGCATAAGGTACTCTACTCATGTCCTCCACCTCACTAGGAGATTTTAGATAATCATCTACAGATAACTTTGTTCCCACTGAAATAGGAAAACATAGTGGTCTACAATCTGCCATGCTGAACCTGTCCAAGACAGACTTCACATACTTACTCTGACTCAACCAAAGTTTTCTGTTAGACCTGTCTCTACTGATTTCCATACCCAAGATGTACCTTGCTACCCCAAGATCTTTCATCTCAAACTGTGTTGACAACTGAGATTTAAAATCAGAAATCATACCCTTACCATTCCCAAACATCAACATATCATCAACATATAATGCAACAATAAGAAGGCGATCATTTTCAACTCTGAAATAAACACAATGATCTAATTTTGATCTTACAAATCCAATTGACAACACAAAAGCATCAAACTTAAGGTACCACATCCTAGGATATTTCTTCAAACCATATAGAGATTTCTTTAATCTGTAAACTAAGGATTCTTTACCTTTAACAATGTAGTGCTCAGGCTGTGACATATAAATCTCTTCCTCCAAATCACCATGAAGGAAAGTTGTCTTCACATCCATCTGCTCTATCTCTAAATCATATGATGCAGCAAGAGATAATAGAAATCTAATGGATGTAAAATTTGCAACAAGAGAGAATATTTCACCATAATCTATTCCCTCTACCTGTGAATACCCCTTTACAACCAATCTAGCTTTGTACCTTTCAACATTGCCATCTGCACAGAATTTCTTCTTGAACACCCAGTTACAGCCAATAGATTTTCTCTCTTTAGGAAAAGGTACAAGGTCCCAAGTTTTGTTTTTTTCTAATGAAGCCATCTCATCATCCATAGCCTCAATCTAGGAACCTGCATCTTCCATGCCCAAATCCTCTTTCATAGATCTAGGCTCATCAATGTTAGTAATCAAAGCAAAGCACAACTGGAATCTAACATAGAATAACCAAACCTTTCTGGTTGCTTTCTTTCTCTTGTGGATATCCTCAAGGGCTAAGGTTGAGGTTGTTCTTCCTCTTCTTCCAAAATATCAGAGCTACTAGATCTCTCCTCATCATTAGACCCAACATGGTCTCTTCGTTCAGTCTTCTCAGGGGTAGGAGGAAACTGAACAACATCTTTTTCCTTTTCTTTTTCATCTGGTTGCAGCACAACAGGAGAAGATGTTAGCTCTCTGAAAATAACATTTCTACTATGCAACACCTTACTAGTCACAAGATCCCAAAGATTATATCCTTTCACACCAATACTGTATCCAATGAAAATACATTTGACATTTTTTTTTCCAACTTAGATCTTTTCTCCTTTGGAATATGTTCATAAGATTCACAAACAAAAACACGAAGATGTGTAATTGAAGGCTTCTTACCAGACCACACCTCCATGGGTGTCTTACCAACAAGAGATGATGTAGGAGATCTGTTAACCAAATAGCAAGTAGTGGCCATAGCTTCGGCCCAAAACCTTTGTTCTAAACTAGCTCCACTAAGCATACTCCTAGCCTTCTCCATCAGTGTCCTGTTCATTCTCTCTGTAACTCCATTTTGCTGTAGGGTGTAAGGAGTTGTCTTATGTCTCTTTATTCCTTGTTTTTTATAGAACTATTCAAACTCTATGGAAAAAAACTCACCACCATTATCAGTTCTCACACGCTTGATTCTTTTACCAGTCTGATTCTCCACGAGAGCCTTAAATTCATTGAACCAACTGAAAACTTGTGTCTTACTTTTTAGGAAATATATCCAAGTCCTTCTACTGTAATCATCTATAAAAGATACAAAATATATAGAACTAGAGATAGAAGGAACTTTTATAGGACCAAATACATCAGAATGAATAAGATCCAAAATACTAGAAGACTTGTGAGAACTGGAGTAGAAATGAACACGATTTTTCTTACCATAAACACGATGTTCACAGAAATTGAATTTGAGATTACAATCATTTAGCCCCTCGAAAAGATTTTTAGTTTTCAAGGTCCTAAGACCCTTTTCATCAATGTGGCCAAATCTCTTATGCCACAACATTGTCTTTTCTGTAGAAAGCTTGCCTTCCAAAGTGTTTGCACCCTTAGGTACACTTACTGCACTGCCATCGGAACCCATTGCCACAGTCTTCTTTACTGCTTGTTCAGATGGTGGGGATGAAGTGATAGACGCTCTCTTCTTTGAAACAGAGGAACTATTGCACAGAGAAATGCATGCATCAAGTTGAAAAAAATTACCTCTCCTAGTACCTTTAGCAAGCACCATAGAACCTCTCATCATCTTGCATCCATCTTTCAAAAAGACAACTTGTACACCTACATAATTCAACATACTTATAGATAATAGGTTTTGTGCCAAACCTGAAATGTACATAACTCCATTGATTCCCTTTACTCGTCCATCAGGAAATCTGATAGTGACCCTTCCGCATCCAACTATCTTTAGGTGAGAATCATCACCCAAGTACACCTTTCCACCATCAAACTCTTCATATTTTGAGAACTAGTTTCGATGAGAGGTCATGTGAAAAGAAGCACTCGAGTCTACTAACCACACATCATCAGATGCATGGGCTGCCAAAGCTGCAATAAAATCATCTCCATCTTCTTGAGATTTTTCAGAAGCTAAATCTGAGCCTTTCTTCTTCTTCTTCGGTTCTTTACAGTCCCTCTGAAAGTGCCCAGATTTATCATAGTTCTAACATTTCGCCTTGGACTTTCTAGGAGTCTTATAACTCCCACATGATTTGGATCTTCCCTTCTTTGACTTATTGTCATTCTGCTTTCCTTTGTCATTGGATCTCCCACAAACAGCAAGGGCTTCCTTAGACAAATCTGAAGTCTTTCTTTGCATCTCCTTAGATAGCAGCAAAGACACCACATCATCCATACAGAATGTGACTATAGTACTTTTGAGATCCATCACAAGATGGTCCCACAAATCTGGCAAGGAACAAAGCAGGGTCATACATCGATCCTCCTCCTCGATCTTGGCACCAGATGATTCCAACTGTGTAATCAATAAATTGAATGCATTGAGATGATCAGTTACAGATCCACCTTCCTCCATTATTAAAGAATACAAATTCTTTCTCAGGAACAACTTATTCACTAGAGATTTGGCCTGATACACAGACCCAAGCCATGTCCACAAAGAATTTATAGTAGTCTCATCAAGAACATTCAGAAGAATGACATCTGCTAGATAGAGTCTAATGAGACCCTTAGCCTTCTGATCCTTGATCTCCCAATCCACTTGAGATATTGCTGCAGGTCTCACATCAAGTGAAGTAGCCTCCCATAGATCGCGGTCTTCAAGCATGTCTTCCATCTTGAGTTTCCACAACTCAAAATTAGTGCCATTAGATTTCTCCACCTCCATTCTAATGTATGAGGAACCTGCCATCTCAATCTACAAATAAGATTCAGAATGCTCTACACAAAAAACTCCCACTCAACTTGAGATTAGCTCAAAAAACCCTACCCAACAACTAGGATCAAAAGTTGATCAGGCTCTGATACCACTTGTAAGGAAACTCAAGTGTAGAAACAACTTCCTACACTAATCTCTATAGGAAATTATTGTGCAAATTCTTTTAAATCCTTACAATTTCATATTCGTTAACTACTTTAACAATGATATTACAGCCACATACCATGCATACAGAAAATAGAGAATGACACAATGATTTACCCTGGGGAAAACCTTTCGGTAAAAAACCCCAGCACTCCAAAACCTGCACAATGTATTATCTTCAACACAATGGTTACAACACACTTGCAATGCAAGTTCTTTCAGGAGACAATCAAAACTCTAAGACAAATCCAGTAGTGCCAGATCATACCAACAATACTCTTTTTGTGTCCTTTCTTGTAACCCTAAAAAAAACTTATATCACATGCTTTCCTTTTTAGGGCAACTTCCAAGGATAGCCATATTAGGGTTTTACCATTCTCTGAGAAAATAAGAACCCTAAATTTTTTTTAAGAGTGTAAAGTACTCAACTTTATCAGTTGCAACATGTCTTGCATGTCTTCACCTATCATTGAAATCTCCTAGAAATAGCTCTTATGTGTCATAGGAATCCATCATAACTGTTTCAGCCATGATCTCTTTACACACAATTCAAGATGCCGATACATCAAGTGGAGTGACACATCAACATGCCAACTAGACATGTACACTCACACTTAATTACATTATTTGCAAGAAAATATATTTTAAAAAACAAATAATAAGAATAGGAATTATCCAAGGCTGAGACACCTTATTCCTAACAATTTTCTCTTGGTGATTAGAAATGTTTAACAAAGATTATCCATTATGCATTCATGTCCATTCAGGACTGGTTAGTTGTAGAGCACCTCCTGTGCTTGTTTCCTCCATTTTTTTCTCTCCATATTTTTAGGTAGGCCTTTTCTGGTTCTTCCTTGTTTTGCTTCCTGGTTTCACTTTTTGCGTTTCTTTATTTGTTTTGTTTTTGGTTTTCATTCCGCTTGTTTTTGGGTTTCTGGTTTTTGTTGTGTCACCTCCTGTTGGTGGGACAGCTCTGCCAAAGGGTTGTCCACCCACTGTGCAGTTGTAAGTTAGCGTAAATGTTTGTATATTTTGTGCATTATGTAATTTTCTATATATAGTTGTATATAGGTTCATTTCTTAAGTCGGCTTGTGAGTTGTGCTTTGGCCCTTGTAGCACTTTGACCCTCTGTAAATTTATATATCCCATGTATATCCTTCTTGTTCTTCCTTGAGCTCACCATGCCCTCTCATGTTTTCCCTAATTTTTTGAGCTCACCCTCTCAACCAAATACCACCTGGTTCGAACTTGGCACCTTGTTGGTTTGAGCCATGGCAATTTTCTCTCTCCTCTGTCAAGTCAGTCTTAATGATGGGTTAAGTTTCCCACGCGAGCATTCAAAACCTGCCCAAGTGACATTCATTTCATCGCACGTTCAGACAATTTTTGGTGTTGATGTCGTTACTCCCATTACTGCATGACCATGTGACACTCCCATGTCAGCCTAGTATGGCTAATTTTTGGTCATATCATGCAACAATTAGTTTTTGAGACTTTGGGTCCCAAGTCTTCCTTTGATCCTTATTTCATTTCATCACACAAGTTAGAATCCTTGGGGATCCTCAAGGCCTGGGTAGGGATCAAATTCCTAAATCATTCTTACTATATATATATATATATATATATATATATATATCTTTTCAGGGTTTGACATGAATTAACATCCTTTGAGGAATAGATGCAAAGCAGTGGAGAAAATATCCAAGATCTAGAATAATGCTATTTTTACATACATATTGATGGTCTTCCTATTTTGCAGGTTGCCAGAATTAAACTTATCAATCATGTTGGAAGAATCTGCACCACCTCCACCTAGGAGTTTGGAACTCCCCACTACTGCTGCAACCAGGGCAACTGTCAGGATGAAGGCCGAGAAGGCCTTGGAAAATCTCCCATTAACAATAAAGTATTTGAAGGGGGACACTATTCTAGGATCAAAGGTCAATTCCAAGTTATAGTTAATCACCAACACAAGCATTGGAATGTGGGCCAAAATGCAGGCCTTAGTTAAGATGATGTTCATTCAATGCATGACCAAAGATCCATTGGCACTTCATGTGGTAGCCTCCGAGATTCTCAAGGCCGCATGCTTCCCCTTCTCCATGCAAGCTCGGGAGCTCATTCTCACTTTGGCAGAACACTACAACACAACTGTTCGGCCTGTCATGCTCACCGCCCCAATTTTGACAGGCTACCCAATGCCTATGGTGTCTTTGGATTCCACAAATTTTGTTGTGGGGCTGGGAATTCCCCAATTTGATGATGTGGCCATTCTCACCTTGACTCTAGCCTTGGAGGAATTTCAGAAGCTAGATCACATGGCCCGACAATATCTCAATAACAACTGGCTTAAGGTGCCAAGGAGGGATTTCAAAAAGATGAAGCTAGAGATCCCCCAGACAGAATTTAAAGAGAGCATATAGATGGGGATCATCTCTTTATGCAGGGTTTTTAGAGAGCCACATGCTTGGGAATTCTCCACATGGATGTACTATTTCTTGTTTGGCATCGCCTCCTGCGGGTAGAATTGTGATTGTGCTACCATCATCGCCAATCATGTGGACTCTCAGCTCATCAAGGTCACCCTATCCCCCAAATTTTACATGACTTCTTACGTCTTGTGGGCACTGGAACAACAAATCCCTATCACCTGGGGATTACTTACAAGTTGCAAGCTCAGAAATGGCAAAGGCTAGAATGCTCCATGGGATTATTTCCCATAGATCCAATGGGAGGCTAGTTTCCTTAGCTTCTGTCGAGTAAATGATGTGTTAATTTAATACAACCTTCTTCCACCCACTCGAGATGCCAGATACTAGCTCTCCTAGGAAGCAATAAATTTGGTTAGCACTTATGGCCATTACTACATTCAATAGAAACAACACACTTACATTCAGGTGACCGACTTCTTTGGGAAACCTTACTTATTACCTAAACATTGTGGGGATAAGATAATTCTTTTGGAATACTGTAGATAGATTATGGAGCTACATGCCTTCTTCATAGTGAAAAAGGTTACCAACGTCCCATTCCCAATCTCTTATGGGAACTATTCTTGCAACCTTGCCGTGGTGAAGGAGACCGACAGTGAACTTAAAAGTTTAGGGCTGGCATAATTTTATTTGGAGCAGAAGAATTTTGATCCGCTAGGCAAGATAATAATGAAACTTCCCTGAGTAGCCCCTCCACATGAGATTCACTTAGAATACTTTTGGGAAGATTTCCAGGATGACTTTGAGGTCCAGAACTGACATTTCATCTAGATGACCCAAGGCATGATAAAGCACCTTAAGCTTCGAAAGTTCCCCAATGACTTTTCAGACACCGGGTCCATAAAGGACCCACAATACAAAGAGAAGGGGGTAGAAAAAATGACCCTCCCTCTAGTGAACTAGGATGCATAAGAGGGACCGATGATAAAGGACATCACTAACAATGTAATTGAACACATCCATGCATATTTTCAGAAGGTGTGTCAAAAAAGCACACGAAAAGTTGGCCCATTTCTACAGGGATCAACTTTCAGGGCCAGAACCTCCTTGTAAGGTGAGGATAGGGGAAAGAGAAAAATGGGGACCCCATCCCAAGTCCCATCCCTATTTCCCATAGTGGAACAAATGTAGCAAACCTGGGAAGCATCCCAACAAATGAAGGAGACGTTAATCACCCGGTTTGCCACCCCAGTTATTATGGCCAGACCTGCCTGCCCTTCC
The DNA here is from genome assembly GCA_018584345.1 of Thuja plicata. Classification (NCBI taxonomy): domain Eukaryota; kingdom Viridiplantae; phylum Streptophyta; class Pinopsida; order Cupressales; family Cupressaceae; genus Thuja; species Thuja plicata. The sequence continues at coordinate 256,970 of MU223303.1, read as the reverse complement.
AGTTCTCACTCACTTGTAGAATTAATGGTCTGAGTAATAGGGGCCAGAGTGGAGGAAGAGTGGGCAGCCATGTTAGATGTAGGGCCCCCATTGGTAACCAGGAGGAAGAAGAAAAGAACAACTGATCCTTAGCCAAGGGCGGAACCAGAACTTGGGATGCCTGACATCCCTGAAGTACAAATTTTCTCCTTAGACTGTCCAGAGATAGATAATCATCTCAAAGACCCCCTATAGACCTCCCCTCTGCATGATGAATTTAATGACATATTCAAGATGGACAAAATTGTGAACCTACAAGGGGATATTGGGAAGGCGGTGGAAGAGATCAATGCCCAGGAGAAAGTGACTATCCCCACGGAAGGGGAGATCCTAGAGAAAGAAGCCACCACAGAGCAAGAGGTGCAGGTAGAAAGGGAAAAGGAACAAGAATAGATGAACATCTCTAAGGAGAAGGAGATATAGGTTACAAAGACCAGCACCACGGAGGAGAGACAAATGTAGAATGAGAAACCATCATCTATTGAGGGAACTAGACCTACAGGAACAACTATAACCTCAGCTGTCATGCTCCAGATGCCTTCTCCTACCCCAAAGAAGGTAACATTCGGTGAGGTGATCTTAGTGGCCACATAGTCAAACTTTGGATAGAAACCTCAGCCACCTCCTGAGGAAATTCCAACAGAGGAAAATATCTAAGTGAAAGATGCCGAAGAAGAACAAGAACAGCAGCAGCAGGGTGAGAGGCAGAACCCTAGAAACACAGATGTTGAATCTAACACTACTAAGGATATGGACACTGAGGAAAAAGATACCGATGCTACTAAGGTGGATGATGCAAGTGGTCTGGAGGATACGTGGAAAGAGTCTGAAGAGAATCAAGACACCAGGGATGTACAATAGAACCCCAGAGGGGATTCACAGGATCAGAACTTGACAGCAAGGCCACCCCTACCACCATAATGGTTGGTGGATTTTAAAAAGAGGAAGGCCCCAACAGAAAAAAGTTCCATCTCTCTCTAGATGAGATGATGGCACAGGCATAGGGGCCCCCCAAAAAAGAAGGCCCATAACCTCCATTCCACTCAGACCGGTTTGGGTGGAGAAATAGTTGTGGTGATTACAACAACTCCCCAAAAGATAGATGCAACAATAGCCAGAGTCAGGGACTATAAAATCACAAAAATATCTCTGGGGAAAAGAGATAAACATGGTGAATTAGACCTATTAAAAGAGGACAGCCGGGTGATAGAGGCCCGTTATGAAAAACAAGCCCAGAAGCTCCAGGAAGAAAGGGAAAAGAACACAAATCTTGTCAGGATTTTGACAGAGCTTGCACAACCCATCACTACCATTCCTCCAGAAGCTTCCACATCTAGAGCACCGCTCCCACAGGGTGATATAAATGAGCTAAGGAGCATGAAAAAGGAGGCACATACAGCTGATGACTGGGTGGATGAATAGGTAGGAAACGTCCAATGTTTCCTAGTAGCTACACTCCCAGATCTGTGTGTAGCCAACAACATTCTATACCGGGCCAAAAATACCACTACCATCTAGGAGGGAGAGACCGAGAAATACAAGGCCTAGATGAAAGAGTAAGGATAACTCATGAGTCTTGGAGAAGAAATTGTCATTGAGGCTAGAATTTTGGGAGAGGATTCCTTTGAATTTGTCCGGACCCAGTACTCTAGACTTGATCTCACATTGGAGATAAGAAAGCAAATGGTAGGGGCCCTACAGGATAAAGTTCCAGAGGTAGAATATTCTTTAAATATGTACAAGGCATTCATTACAAGGGTTTCGAAAGTCAATCCCTTTAGTATTGAAACATGTACTTCAGAGGAGTATGTCATGAGAAAATTTGACAAGCTAATGGAGGCATGATATCGGTCCCCAGAGGGAGTGGATTGAGAAAATATGTCTAGATCTGGGCAAACAGGTGGAGATGGCCAGGTACTACCGGGCTAGTCTCAAGGATATCAATGAAGATGGCATTGCCCATCTTCTGGAAACATTCAAGAGTAGAAAGGAGAAATAAGGTTCTCTAAATTCTGGAGATTTTCACTAGCAGGGTGCATTCTTTTACATTCATTATTCTTTGAGTGTAAGCTCCCAGATCTTGGAGTCCTGGATCCAATAGTTTTGTGTTCTTTCGGTGGCCTGTGTTCAATTTCCCTAGAGCCGATCGGTCACTATCCAACATTTAATAACAGGGTCAGAAAGTAGGTGATCTTGATAGAGTGTGTCAGATAGAGGGATGTATCTGATAGGTGGTCTTCCCAAGGCACTTCTCTAGTATTAACTACCTGGCACATTGAAGAAAGTGAACCGCATATTGCATTGATGAGGCATGTAGCCTCAAACTCTGGAGTGATCAGATTTCATTTCTTCTTTCTACAACACTCTTCTTGATGTTGATTCTTCCATACCTATCTTCTTGTCTTATTCTTCTGACATGTCATAACTCTATTCTTTTTGAGGTAGTTGTAAAGTGGTGTAGGTAGTACTAGCCACCGGATATTGTATTTTATTATTGGAGTGTAAAGTTAGGTTAGATTAACTTTAGGGAAAGTATGTATATAAATAACAAGTCTGACCTCATTTCAAGGGTCGGAGAAATTGATGATTTTGCAGTCCATAGTAATAGCATTTCAGAATTTCATTTCTTGTAGTTGGAGAGCTCAATGCTTAGTAGTTCTTAGTAGATAGATTCTCTCTTGGAGCTATTGATGTATACACCAGTGTAGCTGGAAAAATTTTAATGAATGAGGGATTCTCGCAATGATGTTGTTGGTGTCTTGATCTCTGAGTTAACACTCTTTTGTGCTATATGTTTCTGATGTCCTTTTCTCTAATGTTTGAGTAGATTAACAACCTCTTTTCCCCTTTCTATTGAATATGTATGAACTGGTGGTTCTGTATGCATTCAATATTTAGTGTAGTATGTTAGGGCATGGTTGATGTTTGAAATATTTAGCATAACTATAAGTAGAATTAATACACTCTAACCTTGGCATATATTTTGAAATTTGTTTGATATCCAAGTTCTTGTAGGAAACCCCGACCTAAAAAAATCCCTGGAGAAGATGAGCCAAGAAAAACTAGCTATCCCCTTGAACAAAATAGTCACACACCCAACTTAGCTATTGTACCGTTGAGACCCGACACTCTGGTACTTGAAGGCCCAGAGAATTTATTCCCTGAACAACCTTTACAAGTGAAGTTGGTTGGTACCCCTGTACCTAGTGACAACTTACCTCTATTGACAAGGTCGGTCACAAAGTGCCATCAATAGAAATAGGCACTAGAAGGAGGGCATGATCTCATCCCCTTCAGAGGATTTAGACTTTACACCACCTAAGGGTTCTCCAAGCTACAGTTTTAGGAATCAAACCTTTAGTGGGATTGGATCATTTTCACCTGCACGATTTGAAAGAGTCCTTAGATAAGCCCCCAATCTCGAAAGGTTTGTTGAACTCGAGCCTCCTGCTCGAAAGAAGCGGACCCCACAAACCAAGTAGCCAACCAACATTGTCTGGGGATCTGCTACATCTAAGAATACCCAAGTCTCCCAGACAATCCCATGAACCATTGCTCAACCTAGTTAAAATCCAACACCCCTTATGGCTAATTACTTTGGTAACATCGGGTCCCCAATGGGACAATTTCCTAGTGCTACCAACGATCTTCCTCTGCATCCGGAGAAGATCTTCCCATGAGATGAGCATCTAGGCTCACAAACCACATAGGAGCATCTGCAAGCATGAAAAGATGCCATGAACCAACACTGGATCCAACATCAAGATGTTGTGACCCAGATGTGTAACCACCTGGATTTGGTCTGCTCTAACCATAGACCCTATTTTCCCTAAGTGTGATCATACCCCCAATTATGTCCAGACAACTCTTCAATCGACTGGCATAATTCATTCGAATAAGATTTAATCTCCTAAATAATCTAATCACTAAATTTTATTAATCACCTAAGCCAATCAAATCAAATCAATTTATTTCAAATCAATTCAAATCAAACATGGCTAAGGTAATTAATTTAAAAGGAATTAAATAAATCCCTATTATATCAAATCACTTACAAAAACCTTGTCTTCTAGCCTAAATTAATCTAATTAATTGGCTATAGTCCTAATTAATTATCTAAAGCAATCAAAGGCTTAAATAATTAATATTCCTATTTTTGAATGAATATATTTAATATAATTCATTTCATTAATATTCCCCTAAACCCCTAACCTAACCTACTTTAACCACCTTGACCATGGGTTCAAACCCATCCCAACCTATTCACCCCATGCTAAATCTAATCCTAATCCTAATCCCATTCTAAACCACCTCCTAATGATGTCACATTCCATTAAGGTGTGATTAGGAACTCAACCTACTTGAGAAAGTCAACTTTCTCAAGTTTGACTCTCTCTAAGTCCACCTTCTCAAGCTTGCCTTTTACACCCTTCCCATGCTTCTTAAAGGCTCTCATTAATGTCTCATTAATGGAGAATCCTTAAGCCCATGTATTTTCAATGCCTTTGGCATTTATTTCTCTTACACCTCATTAATGAGTTTTTCAACTCCATACATGAACCTTGTCCCCCTCTCTCTCCTCATTTCTTCTATAAATAGAAGGGGTTTTTTAGCTCAAATAAGCCTTCGTTTTAGATTGAAAATGCATTGTTATGCTGTTAGGATTTATATAGATTCATGTTTCATTTATTTTTTCATGTTTAGGCATTGTTTTTATCTTCATTTTTAGAGTTAATATGCATTGCTTAATGATTAAATAGTTTGTTTTAACTCAAATATTTCATGTTAAGTCATATATGTCACTAATAGTAGCATAATCTGAGGGCTGTTATGTTGCTTATCATATTCTTTTTAGTTTGAAAGTAATAGGTCAATTTTAGTGCTTTATATGCTCATCTAACCATGTTTTTCACTAATATAATGACCTATTGAAGTGTTGTGTCATAGGTAACAAGTGCAATATTTCACACACACATTTCTGGCACCCACTGTGGGGCCCAATTCTGGATTTGGCCTCATTTTAAATCCATTTTTTCACTAATATATCCTTCCATTTTTCAGGTCCAGAGTCGTTTCTAGTAGCCGAAGATCGCATCCTAGATATGCCCTCGCACCACAAAAATTGAGGCTCGCATCCGGGATTTCCTGGGTCATTTTCGGTTCTGGGTCATATCTGGTAACTCAAAGTTTGCATCTGGTAACAAAAGGTCATATCTGGTTTTCTGTATTGTTTACTGCATTTCCTAGATTGCATCTGGTGAAATTTTCCATGGATTTCATTGCCTACTTCTAACACTTTAACCAGTTTGGTTTTTTATGATCTTTTGGACAACTTAATTAGTGTTCGCAGGTTGTCATCAATGCTGGAAAAGCGGGGAAAAAGAATACTAACTTGTTGTTTTTCAGGTTGCTAAATCCCCATCTTGCCTTCTCTTTTCATGCTTTTCACACTAAATTACATTTTCTAATCTTCTACTAAACTGACTAGAGGAATATGCTCTTTTCTTTTTAAAGGAAAATCAGAAACTCACAAATTAGTTTATGAGTTGAAAGGAATTTGGAGAGAATTGAAAAAAGAAAACAAAACTAAATTTCTGGATCAGTAAATGAACAACTCAAAGCACTAAATTTGTGGAATAAATAAACAAATACATCATTTAATTCTTTTTGGGATAGAAATTGAACAACATAAAGCACTTAACACTGTGGATTAATTGAACAAGCAAAGCTTCATTGTCTAAATTCAGGATAGTAACTGAACAAGCAAATCATTTAAATATTGTGGAAATTGAACAACACAAATTTACTTTCAAGCATTTTGTTTTCCTTAAAGTAGGAACATCTTAAATTAAGCACAACATTTCTTGAGGGAACAAACTGTTTGATTGAATTTGTTTTGGGAGAAAACAACATGGATTAGGAGAGTATGCTCTTCTTCTTCGGAGGAATCATAAATCTAGACGTCCTACACTCGCTAATCCTTTGTATACTTATTTAATAGTAGAGGGCCTGCCGGTTGAGGAAAAAATCTCCCAGGAATGACCCAAGTGACGACAGGTTTTATGCCAATCCTTCCAACTCACTATAAATAGTTGCTTCCTTGTAGGCTAAAGCCTCAGAAGATGGAATCGGTTTTGTTCCTAGAATTTTGACATCATTCCTTGAACATGCTTGGGTATGTGTAGAGCGGAGCCACTTGAATCTTTCTTGTGAGACTACACATATTTGATTACTCATAGGGCTATATGCCTTAATTTTTCCTTGTGCAATTCTATGGGGATGGTTTCGAATGGATTTCCCAATCATAGACAACACTTAAACAGAAAGAATTCCTAATTCATCCCCAAAAGGTGATAATCCTTGTGCAAGGCAAAAAGTAATTGCCCCAAGACACTCATCATATTGTGCCCTCACTTGCGTTTGGATTCGGCTAATACAACATCATGACTGGAGCCATTACATGCTTGGTGATGGTTGTATTCTAATTAGCATTTGAGTGTGTACCTAAGTAAATGAGCAAGGATTTTCATCCTCCACCTAGAAAATAGGGCATAAGAATGTGTTTGTTCACCCTTTAACAATGCAACATTGATTGATGTAACTGAAAGATCACTAAAAATATAACACCTTCAAAAAAAGTAACAAATTTAAATCCTTGGTATACACATGTGTTTTTCACCCATGGACAGGTCTCAGAACACAATCTGCAATTAGATGAACTTTATGCACTTTGAAGATAAATTTTTCAAAACTAACAAAATATGATAGAGACACCAGAAAATTGCATCCTAGATTTCCTGGCTCATATTTGGTATCCTAGCTCGCATCTAGTATCCTGGCTCGTATCTGGTCAACACATCAATGCATCTAGGGTTCTAGCTCGCATCTAAGGTCATCAGTAGCTCGTATACTGTATTCCTAGGCTCACATCTAGGAGCTCGCATCTAGGATAATGGGCACTTGTAGAATAGTTTCTCAAGAAAACTTAGTTGATTTTGGTACCCTTTTTTCTCTTTAGTCTGTCCCTATTGTCTTTCCTGGTCTCCCTATTGCTGTGTCAAAACACTTTTTCAGACGTCTACCTTGCATGTCCTATCAGTTTCTTGTGATCCATCTCAATATGTGTGGTCTATCCTCTTTTCAAAATAACTTGATTCCCAGCTCACTATCAGGGTATTCTAACCCTCTGACGCTGGAATCATTTACTTCCACAAAAACCCAAATGATACTTCCACCTAGACACACTCACTTGAACGATTCAGGATACTACCTGACACTATCGGGAAACTTTGACAAAGTTGAGATACAGATACATGGTTAACACAAGACGCAACAAGTACATGTCTAAAGGATAAAAGTACCTCCTAAATCACCATACTTTCAAGGAGAAACATCTCGCAGTTCCCTACTCGATCTAGACTCTCAAAAAATGGACAGGTCCACTCGTGGATAGAGTGAGGCTTTTGATGAATATGACAATAGAAAAAACCAAAAGCATGAAGATATTGATGAAGAAGAAGAGCCCACATTTGAACGTCCTCTATTTGAATTGGGCAGTTAGGAAGACATCACTGAAGAAGAGTACGATAAACTCAAATAGAGAAAGAGGTTCCACAAGATAATAGAAAAGATGATTGACGAATATAAAGAGAAATACTTTCTCTATTTAGCATCCACTGGTGTAAAGTTATCCAAGGATTATGATGTGGAACAACTCAAAGAAAAGGAGGTGCTGAATCCTATTTATATTCTCTGCAAACAACTTATCTTAATGCAAATGGAACTTGTGACTCTCAAACAAGAGAAGTCTAAACCCAAAAGAAAATACTCCGTGGACTCCATTTTTCCATTTCCTTTCGAAAAGAGTATCACTATGGTTCCCTTCCCTCCCAATGTGGCACGGCCAAAATATGACAAGTATACAAGAGAGACCGATCCACATGACCATTTCAGAGAATTTTATTCTCTTAGCATAGAGTACATGCATGAACCTACATACCTCATATGGCTTTTTCCTAGAAGTCTAGGAGGCAATGCCATGGAATGGTTCTCAAAAATTACACCCAAGGTCAAAACTTTTGAGGTGTTAATTCAATAATTTATCCAACATTACTCCTATAATATCCAGCATGACATGACTATGATGGACCTATGTAACACTAAATAGAAGACGGGCGAATCCTTTACCCACTTTCTATAAAGGCGAGGGAAAATCTTTGCACGGTATTCAAGAGGTATTCCTGAATCTGAGAAAATGGAAATCTTTGTTAATAACTTGGTACCAAAATTGAACTATGCATTGAAAATGTAAGAATCCCCTAGCTTCAACAGGATGATCAAGAATGCCCTACGTATCAAAGAAGTTATGGTCAAGAAGGGAGAGATCACTCTTCAAAGTGAAAGCAAATCTAAAAATTCCAACTCCAAACCTAAATGGTGGAAGCAAAACAAAAATGTTGTCAACGATGGTGTAGTAGACGCATCCAATGTTGGTCCTAAACCTGAGGTGTTCAAACTAACTAACAATATGCAAGCAAGCAAAGATGCCAAGGTAACAACCCCCATATCTAAAGAAAACAACGATAATGACAAGGGTTGGCCATGGACTTCAAAACCTCAAAGAACATTCACTCCTTTGGGAGAGCCTCTCAAAACTATTTTGAAGACACTATTAGATAACAAAGTTCTCACAATCCCAGATTCCAAACCATGGGAACCAGCGGTCAAACCAAGGTGGTGGGATGGTAATTCTTACTGTGTCTTTCACAAAAATAAAGGACACAAGACTAACAATTGCCTTAAGCTTAAACATGTTATTCAAGACCTCATTGAAGGAGGAAAGATCAAAGTGGAAGGACACACTACCAACAAAGATCATACAACCTTTAATAAACCATTCCCTAACTATGAGAAAGGGGAAACATCTAAAGGAAAAGGTAATGAAGTAAACTACTCCTACTCCAATAATGATAATGTGATCAATATGCTAGACATTAAAACTGAATCAATTAATGTGGTCACAATCAAAGTTTTTTCTTTCCAATCGAATGCAGTGAATCAGAGCCAAGCACAAGTCACGATCAAAGGACCTAATTCTACCTCAAAACCAGCATCAACGTCCAAGGTTCCTATTGTTACTATCCCTAAACCAACACAAAAACACATGGTTACTATTCTTGTAGAAAAGTATGACTTGGTGGACCAATTGAAACAAACCTCTGCTAAAATTTTGATTTTTGAGTTGCTTAAAATATCCATAGTGCATAGGGAAATCCTGGAACAAGGCCTACATGCTGCAAATGTGCCAAAGGACCTTGGTATTGTTGGAAAGTGACATTGAAAGCAATTGTTATTTTGTCATTGATGTCAAACCTTTACTTGTGAAACTATTGCTATCTGTTTGAGTACCATATCTATTATTGATAAACAAGATTTAACAAGAAGACCAAGTGAATGGTTGAGTTAAGGCAATTCAAAGGGTATTTGATCAGTTGGCACTCTGGCAAAGTAATTTGTTTTTTTATCTTTTAAAGATAGTTTTTCTGGCTGTTGTATGCTGACAAAAGTTGCTTGTGCCGAGCAAAGTTTCTTCTGACGAGCAAAGTTGCTTGTGCCGAGTAAAGTTGTTCGTGATGAGAAAAAAGTTGCTCAATGCCGAGCACCATTGAAATTGCTGAGTGGAAATAGTAATGAAGGCCGACTTATAGAAGTTTGATTATTGATGAGATTTGAGATCTTAGGCCGACTTAGTTGATTTTATTGGGATATGTAATGTTAATTAAAGATTGATCCATGTCATTTAATATATGGGTAACCGTAATTAATGCATGGTTTCAAGATTTAATTAGAGACTACTTTGGAGAAGTAAATGTAATGCAAATATGGAATGATCCGTTGGATCTGACCTAACCTAAGATCTACGATCTTGTTTAAGTGGAAAATAGATTTATCTAACCTAGACAGAGAGGTATATGATAACCTAAAGGGGTTATTCATTTGGTATGCTGTAGTGTGCTACTGAATGTGAAGTGTGGATGTGTATTCAAGAAGTTTGCATAGTTAATTTAATGTTTAGCATAATCTAGTAGAGAAGGCAAAAGGAAGAAGTAGAGTGTTGCATATGTGATTGCTTGATGGATTTCCAAGCAGATCAGAAGATTGAAATGACAATGCAGGCTATCCAGTAAGTTAACATCAGAGCTGTAATTGGATCTGAATTGCAAAGTAAGTTGTATGTACCAGATCACAAACTGCTGATTACTTTCTTACCATTGTATCAATTAAATCCTTTAAAAAGGTTGACTTAATAGTCATTTGTATAAATCCTCTAATAAGGTGACATTCAGATTGGAATTTTCTAAGTCCTCTAACAAGGCCACTCCTAACAGGGTGATTAAATCCTTTAACCAGGCCACACCTAGCAGTGTGTTATTGTAACCTTTAACAGGGTTGGCTCCTCATAGGGCATCACTTCAAAAGAGTGAAAATTTGGTAGCATGTTATTGGTGGTTTTTTCCATATTGGGTTTCCACATTAAATACTTGTGTCAACTTGTGTGAATGCTTATGGTTTACTTTACTGTTATGTTACTACAAGCTAATTTGAATTGACAGTAAACCGCATAATTAAAATTGTTGATTGATGCTACTACTGCCGAGTAGATCTGAAGTACAATTTTTTTTTATTTACTACATCTAGACCTGAGGATAACTGATTCACCCCTCCCCTCTCAGTTATACTAAATTTATTCTAACAGGTATAGACAAACTCCAAGCGATGGTCAATCACATCTCAATGCCACATTACCTCTCATTTTCTGAAGAGGATGATAAATTATTGACACATCCACATAATCAACCCCTCCATATTGAGGTCCTCATTCATAAATCCCTTGTTAGACACATATTGATAGATGGAGGTGCAGGATTTAATATTTTTACACTTAATCTAATCAAGAAATTGGGTCTCTCAGAATAGACCATTGAATCTAGAAGAAAAATAACTATCAAATCTTATGATGAGGAAGAAAGATCCTCTAAAGGTCTTATTATTCTACCCATCATAGTCGGACCAATTGAAAAGAATGTCATATGTCAAGTTCTGGATCTACCCCTGGCCTATAATTTCCTATTGGGGTGACCATGGATTCATGAAATGCAAGCTGTGTCGTCTACTTACCACGAGTGTATCAAGTTCCCACATAGTGGGGTGGAAGTGACAATTCCCGTGGATGCTAATTATACTTGCAAAAATATCAAATTAGGTAGTATGATTCCACATAACAAAGAAGCTATGAATGAGATTTCTCTTGAAACTACCAAGGACATGGTTATGAAGAGGTTTGGCAAAACCTTAAAACTTGAAGAAACAGGTATGGGAGAATATAAGATGGACATGACTCCATCACTGATAGAACTTCCGGTGTCACCAAGATCCTATGGAAAAACTTCCTCGACATTCGCACTTACTGCATCCAAGGAGCCAAAAGTCCACAAATAAACTGGCATGGTAAAGGCATCCACATCTTCTTTAGATAACACAAAAGAACATGCAGTCTTAGACTGGCTTTACAAAGGAAACCTGATGAAATCTAAGGTCAAACATGTGGAAATATCCCCAGAACAGTATGGTAAAGGATATGATGTCCTCAAGAAAATGGGATATAAAGGAAAAGGACCTCTAAGTGACACAAGAAGAGGACTTATTGAACCTGTACACACGGAGTTCAGGAATACCAGAGACAAAACATGATTAGGTTTTATTGCTGAATCTGACAAACCTGCTTCAAAAGATAGTCTGATCTCTAACAAAGGGAGTGATGAAATAGATGAGATAGAACTAGAACCATAGTCATATGAAAGAATATTACATGTTGGCATAGAGAATCCCAACTATCAAGGAGATTGCTATGTACCAAGCTTTGAAGTACCACAAGACGTTCACATACCTTTGTTACCACAGGATCCTATTCAAGAGGTAGGAGACACAAAAGAAGATAATCTAGAGGTACCATTGATAGAAATGACTACAGAGAGCACACCCCGACAATAGGATTCACATCCTAACTAGGGGAAGTTAGTCACAATCACACATATACTTGATTTACCATACTTTGATCCATAGGTCATGGCTACCCGAGTACATTAGATAACTATTGCAGAATTCTTAAATAGGTATGATAATGAAGTAACAAACTCTCATGATTATGAATGAGATGAGCTCTCTATCACCACAAAGGACATTGAAATATATGTGATTCACATTTTTGCAGCTCTATTAGTACCCAACAAACATTCTAACACTACTCCCAATAATAGTTATATTCCTAAAGTAGAGGAAGAGTTCCTTCCCCCAATCATTGATGGAGAGACTGGTGTTCTCATAAGTCTAGAAGAACTTCAGAGGTGACAAGCAAGAAGCCTCCTTTTATGAAGAGATGATGATGAAATTTCTACTAATGAGTCACTAGAGTTTGGTCCGCATATAACTAACAATGACCCTTTTAACGATGATCTAACTCTTATTGATCTAAACATTGAAGAACTTAACTTAACAAGACATGTCATGTCAGTTAATAGTCATGATGCTAACACAATGTTGTCCTTTCCAGAGTCTAAATCCTTGTCTTTGATAAATCTAGACCTAATTGATTGGACTAATACAGATCCTGCTCCTATCCTTGACTTTCCCAATGACTACACTTTGGCTTGCTATCAAACGCTTGTGAACCCTACCCTTCTTCCACCAATGCAAGGAGTGTGAACATGTCACATGAGGATATCAAATTTCTTAGTCAAAAATTGAAAAAGAAAAAGAAAAATAAAAAGGGAACTGACGGTGAAAACCATGTTGTGGCAGTGTTAGACCTAAAAATAGTAAAAACAAAAGATGTATTTGATGGTGAAAACCTATTAGAGGCGCCAAAGGATGAGAGTCTTGATATCCTCCCCGAGCACTTTCAAGAAAGGTCTTTAGTTCTAATAGAACCAACACATCTAGTTAATCTAGGCACAATTTAAGATCCTTAAATAGTCCACCTAGCACAATCTTTTTTGGAAGAGGAAAATACATAGTTCACCGAGTTCTTGAAAGAGAAGAAGATCAACTTTGCATGGTCTTATATAGATATGCCTAGGCTAGACCCTAAATTAATAATGCACCACATATCTATAGCTCCTAGAATCAAGCCCATGAAACAAAAACTAAGGAAAACCCATCCTCATGTTGCATTTCTAGTAAAGGCAGAGCTAGAGAAATTGTTAAAAGCTAGATTCATCAGAGTCATTGCCTATGCAGGATTGATCTCCAATGTGGTCCCAGTATCTAAATCTGATAAATCTATCAGGATCTATATAGAATTTAGAGAATTAAACAAGGCATGTCCTAAGGATGAATTCCCCCTTCCTAATATTGATATGATCATAGACCTCACAGTAGGCTACCAAATGTATTCACTAATGGATGGCTTCTCAGGATGCAATCATATAAAAATTTCCCCTGAGGATCAAGAGAAAACTTCATTTACATGCGCATGGGGAACCTTTTGCTGGAATGTCATTCCATTTGGCTTAAATAATATCGATGCCACATATCAAAGAGCAATGACTACTATATTTCACGATTTGATGCATAAAAACATGGATGATTACGTAGATGACACCCTCGCTAAATCCAAAGAAAGGAGCAATCATATTAATGACTTAAGTAATATATTGGATCAAATGGAGCAATTCTAACTCAGGCTCAATCCAAAGAAGTGTGCCTTTGGGGTCCAATCATGAAAACTCTTAGGGTTTATTGTCTTAGCAAAAGGAATTGAGGTAGATCCTGCAAAAGTCAAGGCTATACTAGAGATGACTCCTCCCTGCAACATCAGTCAAACAAGGAAATTGCAAGGGAGACTTCAATCAATTAGGAGGTACATGTCACAACTTGCTGACAGAGCTCAACCCTTTACCAAATTACTACATAAAGGGGTCACCTTCAAATGGGATGAACATTGTGAAGCCAACTTCAGAGAATTAAAAGAGTACCTAGCTACTCCTCCTATTCTTATGGCATCCATTCATGAAAAGCCATTACTCCTATATATTTTAGCTACAGCTACATCACTAGGAGTGTTTCTCACACAAGAGGATGAAACTAAGAAAGAAAGAGCTATCTACTACATCAGTAGAATACTAGTCTCCTATGAGCTCAATTACAACATTATTGAGAAAGCATGCTTAGCAGTCATCTTCACATCATAAAAATTGAGACACTACATGCTCTCACATATAGTAAGGATCATTGCTAAAATTGATCCTCTAAAGTACCTTTTGAGAAAAACAACATTAACAGGGCATCTATCAAAATGGGTCCTCATTCTAAGTGAATTTGACATTGACTATGTGGATAAGAGAGCTATTAATGGACAAGTCCTCATAGATCAACTAGCTGATTCACCACTTCAAGATGATGAGCCTTTAAGGATTGAATTCCCTGATGAGACCATTATGATCACCCATGGAAGATGTACTTTGATGGTTCTTTCACACAACAAGGCTTTGGAGCAGGGATTGTGTTCATAACTCCGCAAGGCTACAAGATACCCAAGTCTTACAAATTAATGTTTCCATGCACAAACAACATTTCTGAATATGAGGCATTGGTAAATGGTCTTAATCTCACCATGGAGTGGAAGATTGTAGAGTTACACATGTATGGTGACTCCCAGCTCATTATCAATCAAGTCAATGGAGATTATCAGATGAAAGATGAGTAGTTGACACCTTACAAACAACTGGTTGATGACTTAAAGAATTACTTTGTCTTCATCACATTCCAACAGATACCCAGAATGGATAACAAAGCTGTAGACACTATGGCTACATTGACATCCATGTTACAACTAGAGGAACATCAATTCCACTATGACTTCTTGGTGGAAGAATTATCCTTTCCTGCCTTTGATAACCCTGAATACCAAGTAATCTATGCTTTGAACACCCCAAACCAATCTCAGTATGCCAATATCATTGCTTACCTAACTGACCAAACCATTCCCAACAATCTATCAAGAAATGAAAAAAGAGCCTTGATTAAGACAACATCTCATTATGTCCTCATAACTAATAACTTATATTGATGAGCTCTCGACGATACGCTTCTTAGATGTTTAGAACTCAAAGAGTCAGATCACGTGTTAAAAGAAGTTCACGAAGGTGTATGTGGATCACATTGAAATGACTTTTCACTAGAAAAGAAACTGCTCAGAGTAGGCTATTACTTGCCTACCATGGAAAAAGATGCTATTTAGTTTTCCAAAACATGTCATAAATGCCAGACGCATGGGAATCTCATCCATGCTCCTGCCAGAGAACTTATACCTTTCATTACACATTGGCCATTTCAACAATGGGCCTTAGAATTGGTTGGACAAATATATCCCAATTCTTCAAATGGACACAAGTTCATCATTACGGCCACTAAGTATTTCATAAAGTGGGTAGAGGCCATGCCGCTAGTCAAAGCCACTGGAAAACATGTGGCTATGTTCATTCTAAACTACATTATTTGTAGATATGGGATACCCTCTTCAATTGTAACAAATAATGGGGGGCAATTTAAAAATGAAGACATTGATGACCTTTGTGAACAGTTCCACATAACTCAACATTTCTCCTTAATCTATTATCCTCAAGGTAATGAATAGGCTAAGGCATCTAATAAGAATATTCTCAAGATCCTACATAAAACTGTAAGTAATTCTGGTAGGGACTAGCATCTACAACTAAATTTGACACTATGGGCCTACAGAACAAGCATCAGAACACCAACTGGAGCCACGCTATTTTCCCTAGTCTATGGCGCTGAAGCAGTACTACCTATTGAGGTTAAAATCCCATCTTTGCGGATATCTTTACAAGGTCTTATTATTGATGAGCAATACCGCATCGATAGAGTGATTTCTTTAGACCTACTTGATGAGCGCAGAAAACAAGCATTCAACCATCTGAAGGTGTACCAAGAATGCATGTCCAAGGGGTACAATAAAAAGTTTAAACCACACCAATTTCAAGTGGGGGATCTCATGCTAAAGGAGAATCCTAAGAATCATCCCAATAGAGAACAGATGGGAAAATTTGAACCTAATTGGCTGGGACCTTATGTTATCATTGCTACTTTTGGGATTGGAGCTTATCAACTAGTTACATCTGAGGGAGACGCTCTTCCAGATCCTATCAAGACTTTGCATTTGAAGCAGTCTACGCTTGATGTTTGGCTAGCAGAGCCTGTACAGTAAATAGTTCTAAAAAAATACCAAAAACATTCAGAAAATTAATCTTGAAGAAATCCAAAAATAGTGGAAAAATCCCTGAAGAAAGGTATCCTTGGTGAAAACCTGGAAAACAGGTGCCTTGATACTACAAAAACATTCAAAAAAGAAAAAATAGCAAAAAAAATGAAAAAGAGAAAAGTGCCTTGATGACAACTTGGTAAAATAGGCATCCTGGTAGCAAAAAGAATAAAAGGTATTTCCAAGTGGTGAAAACCTAGCAATCAGGCGTCACTTGTATTCAGTGCTGCATCTATCAATGCATTGCTGATACTAAGCCTTCACAATTACACCTATGCTAAGAGTTGACTTCATTTCCTTACAAAAATCTTATCCTCACTTGGGATTTGTCTAT
Source organism: Thuja plicata (assembly GCA_018584345.1). NCBI lineage: Eukaryota > Viridiplantae > Streptophyta > Pinopsida > Cupressales > Cupressaceae > Thuja > Thuja plicata. Next base: position 240,258 of record MU223303.1, on the reverse strand, counting down.
GTTTCTGTCTTAGGATCAGGTCATTTTTGCACTAGGGGTATCTTTGCCATTATGATAGGTTGCGTCTGCTAGGTCTTCATAGGAAGGTTTGTCTTGTAACATAATGATACTCGATGTTTTCACTAATATGTCACTCTCACGACACAAGGATGGAACAAAAATTGCACTAACATGAATGATGTTCCTAAGACATACATTGGATTGAAAATAGGAAGAACGTTATACACAGATGTGGAATACATACTTGCTTGAATTCTAACCTTTTGATTGATGAATCTCTATTATGCTTGAAAAATAAATCAATAGTATTTCTTAATACTGCCTAAACACAGTCTGATCTTGGTTTGATTGTGAATCTTTTATGTACTCATGATGTTTTCACTAGGGGCATTTAAGAAGTTATAAATTTTATTTGTTTGATTCACAATTAATAGTTGTTATGTCTTCTGAGTTACTCCATGACATCTGTGCAAAGACAAAGAGTTGCAAGGACAGGGGGCATAACATTTTCTTGGTTTTCTGTGTATCGTGATTGTTCCAAATGATCCTATAAATTTCACCTAACTTAGATGTTTATGGTAAGAGCTACCACTCTGAGTGGATAGCCGCATATATCTCGATCTTGGTTATGTGTAAACTACGGTGAGTTTGAAACAATGTCCTTGTCTATTTTCTAACTTAGATTCTTGCTAAGGTATACGAAGCATAATGTACCCAAGGATATGAATTTTCAAGGTCATTGCGGGTCTAATATCTTGCCTTACAAAAAATATGATATAGTAAAAGGAAGGTGACTATTTTTTTATCCTGGCTTCTGTGCCTTGATGCCTAAGTCTATTTCTGATATTTCATCCAATAAACATAGTATTCATACTTTCATAATATCAGTGGGTATTAGTGATGGTTTTACTATTAAGTGGTATCTGTTATGAAAAGTGCCCAATGATGATAAAATGTCTAATATCTGCCAATCAATGACAAGTCCTAAGAGTCTGCATATAGCTACATTTAGAGATTGCATGATACATTTATAAAAGAAGCAAAAAAGCGTAAAAAATTTGAGCTAAAAAATGATTTCTATTTTTCTTCTTCTAAATCCAAGTTAATTACATCCATTTACTATTACTGCTATTTATATCATTGCACATCCATGGCATAAATTTTGCATTCATAAAATGAGACAGAGGAAAAATACAAAAATAAAGCATTTGTGCATTTTATTTCTAGATCCTAAATGCATCCATACATTTACCTAGCATTCAAAAAACTCAAAAACATACATTTGCATATTCACATAGTATCGTTTGACACATATTTATATCAGTGATAAATCAAAACACATAAAAAATGTCATCAACTAATCTAACTCATCATCAGACCAAGATAAACCTACATCACATGTACAAACAAATATATCACAACTAATGGAACTCATAAACACATGTCAGGATAAAAAAGAATTGCATCATATATCTATATAGAAACATGGTACAAATCAAAATGGTACAATTCTACACAAAGAGTATCAGAGGATCAACGTGAATTAGATATATATATTTCATGTATCATCATAAAAAAGAGAAATCTCAGAAGGATCTAGATATACAATATACATGTATGATAAAAATACAACATCAGCTTTGGCTCCCCCCTCTCCCTGAACTAGAGGAGGAGGAGGTGGTACAAATGGCGATGGAGGAGGCATAGCTCCCTCTGACTGTTGGGCCAACCATGAAAATGACATAGCTCTCTGTCCCTCCGGTACCACCACATGATAAAGAGCATAATAGTATGTGGCCCTCTATCTCTGGTGTGTGGCTAGACGTGCTTGTATGTCTCTCTCTGCTCGAAGTATCTCCAGCTGTCTATCCCTATCAGCAAGTAATGCATCTGATACACTAATCTTGGCCTTTTTTGTAGTAATCTTAGCCTCTAATGCCATGATCCATGACCTAAGATTCTCTCGCTCCTACTCGCATTGAGATAGTGGGTCCCCATCTCTACCGGAACCCCTGCTAGAATCCTATCCTGATGGTCTATCCCGTGATCTGTCAAGATGCCTCTGCTACTGCTACCTCTGTTGTCTGTGCTACTATCCTGTCAGTAAGGGACCTGTATCTATCTGAGGAGAAAAAAATTAAATCGGGTGTGCCAACCCTCTCCACTACCACTAGATACATCTACAGTGCCATCCACAACTCCACCTCCCTTATCATCTCCACCATCATCCCCCTCATCTAGAGGAGGACACCTCCCATGTCTACCTCCATCTCTTCCTTCTTCCCTCCCTCCATGTCTATCGACACCCCTGTCTCTCTGGGATCCTCCTCTCCCTCTGGCAGAATGATCATTAGGATCATAGTCTACCGGGTCCTCTATATGAGGAATAACCTCCTCTGGAACTGTGAATCGATGAAATGGATGCTGAAACATCTCTACTATGTACCCATCTGAACACCCTGCATCTACAACATCACTACGCATATCCCAATAAAATCTGATCATGTCTTTGATCTCCTAATGTACGGTCTCATATCTAAGCTAGGCACCCCATAATGGTGCCTCATCATAGATCCGAGCATATATAGTCACATCCTGTGTCCTGCCCTGTCGCCTGCCAAACTCTCTCAAGACTTGAGTATGAACAAACTGCTCTACAATATATCTGGTCCTCCTGATTAGGTACCTGCTCTAAAACAAAAATGGAACTTTTCTGGCATCTGAGGTCCACTCCTCATAGTCTAAGTGTGGCTACCATACGACCTTGATCATGTCATCAAAAAGTCTCCGCTAGTACTCTACCTTTCCCAGATGGGGCTGCTAAATCAGGCTGGCATACATATAAACATACGGATACTCAGGAGCTCGTTGCTTGTCTAATATAGGTCGTGTCACTGGGATGTGCTCCCAGGCCTAGATATTAAGAATCAAAATGCCTACAGTCATACTCTGGGTATAGTGGTAGACAAGCTCATGCAGCTCTCAGTATATGTGAGTCAGAATGCAGCTGCCCCACACAAATATCCATCTCGAGATGACCATCTACTCAAACATATCTACCCATCCTATGAGAATCTGTGCTATCCTCTATCTGGAAATAGGATGCCACCAATCAAACTTGCTAAATATATAGATAATCGATCATAAGGATCACACATGTAGTCCCAAATAAGGTATCTCCGATCAATGGTATCATCCTGGAAATACTGACAAGCTGCACCAATCACCATGATAGAAATCAACTCAAAGTGCATCTCACAACCCATAATGGGAATGTGTAGTATGCACCATACATCCTCTGGAGTGACTATAATCTCCCCGATCGGGAGATAGAATGTGTTGTGCTCTGAGTGCCATCTCTCGGCAAGAGCAGTCAACAACCCATAATTTACCCCTATTTCGGGTAAACTAATCAAGGATTGTAATCCGCACTGGACCACTGTCTCCTACTCATCAGCTAACAAAAGTCTAGTCAACGTGAGCACACATCCTAGATATGTTCCTCGAAATGCAACTACCTCAATTGACCTATTTTTGGCAAAATAATAGATGAATCACTATTCCATCTATGACAAAAATGCAGAAACATGATCAGCTAAGTGATTCAGGATCCACAAAAGACAAACAGTTCAAAATAGATAAGTTTCTAAGTCCAAAAATGAGATGCGATCCTAGAAACTTAGGTGCGATCTCTTTTACCAGATGCGATCCTAGAAAAATAGGATGCGATTGAGAATGCAGGGTGCGATCCCAGAAATCCCGAATGCGACCCAAGAAATGGGGAATGATCTTGAATAGATAGGGTACAACATAAACTAGATTTTTCTGCTAAAACTAAGGCAAAATATGGAAAATTAGATGTGATCTAGGAAATCCTAGATGCGACTCAGAAATTTGAGAAAATAGGATGCGATCCAGGAAATACCGGATGCGATGCGGGTTCAGCAGGGTGCGATCCAGAATCCTAGATGCGAACCAAATTTCAAAGGGCTGTAAAAGCTATAAAAATGCATAAAAATTGAAATTGTGGAATTCACGAGGTAGTTTTGTGGGTACTTACTGGAGGTGCATAGTCCACTGGGCGCTGATTATGATGACTGAGCTCAAAATAATACTTCCTCATAGGGACCACCATCTTCTTTACAAAGCTCTCAAATTTACTATGAATAAAAGTGAAAATGAATAGTAAAATGGTACTTTTTGAGACATATATTGGTCTTTTGAGCTATTTAGCGGTTTCAAAACTACTCCCAGGCAACTTAAACTAATTTTAAATCAAGAACAAAATCGAAGGGATAAGTTTTGACAAGAGATTTAACAACCTACACAACAAATTTTTTCATTATGTTGGTAGTACAAAGGACATCTCCGCTATCAAATCCCTAATCTGTGATGCGCAAAATGAGAAAAGTAAAGGAGATACCTAAAAGGAAAGTCTGGACATTCAAACTAGATTTAAGTAAGATGCTATTGAAGAATTTTCACAAGCTCACTTTTTCACACAAAGAGCAAAGGTGCATCAAATCACTTTTCCATGGCATGAACTTTTTTGCGACAGCTCCTGGAAATGTAGAATTGCTTCATTTGTTCTGAACATCTGTCAAATTGCACATTTATCATAAATCTTGGTCTGACATCATTTTATCAGTCTCACCACTCACATTTTCATGTAATTAACTTGGTTATCGTGTGTTTACTCTTAAACACACCCCCATTTCTTCACTTCTTCTAATCTATTCAGACCTACCCATTCCATGCAAGTGATACATTATTTCAATGGAGAGATTTTATTTCTTTCCTTTGATTTCATTCCTAAGGGGGCATGATCAAAATATTATCAATCAAATTCTTGCTCGAAACAACATTAAAATGACTTTGTTATCAAACAACTAGGGGCATGACAGTTTCCTTGACTAAGTCAGAACTGTTGGATAGAAAGCTTTGGTTCTCATAAGCTGGATATTTTGTGTTTCCTCATTTTTAAAAGATTCTTACTAAGCTCCTGGCAGCTTCATACTGATTTTTGGATGACAACCAAGTTCAGAATCAATATTATCAATCTTTGGACGAAAACCAAGTTCAAGAATTGGTATCTTAAAATTTTTTTTATTGACCTTTGGACAAAAACCAAGTACAAATTCAATTCTACCAGTTTAGTTCAATCAAGTGCGAGACTAATCTCATTAGACATTTCGTTCAATCATGAGAAAAATTCTCAATCTTTCTGAAGTCAAAATAAAAAACTTTCTTTGAACCAATGTGCTACTCACACATCAATTCAAAGAGGGGAAAATGTAACCACCTGGATTTGGTCCACTCTGACCATAGACCCTATTTTTCCTAAGTGTGATCATACCCCCAATTATGTCCAGACAACTCTTCAATCGGCTGGCATAATTCATTTGAATCAGATTTAATTTCCTAAGTGATGTAATCACTAAATTTTATTAATCACCTAAGCCAATCAAATCAAGTAAATTTAATTCAAATCATTTCAAATCAAACATGGCTAAGGTAATTAATTTAAAAGGAATTAAATAAATCCCTATTATATCGTATCACTTGCAAAAATCCTATCTTCTAGCCTAAATTAATCTACTTAATTGGCTATAGTCTTAATTAATTATCTAAAGCAATCAAAGGCTTAAATAATTAATATTCCTATTTTTGAATGAATATATTTAATATAATTCATTTCATTAATATTCACCTAAACTCCTAACCTAAACTACTTCAACCACCTTGACCATGGGTTCAAACCCATCCCAACCTATTCACCCCATGCTAAATCTAATCCTAATCCTAATCCCATTTTAACCCACCTCCTAATGATGTCACATTCCATTAAGGTGTGATTAAGAACTCAACCCGCTTGAGAAAGTCAACTTTCTCAAGCTTGACTCTCTCTAAGTCCACCTTCTCAAGCTTGCCTCTTACACCCTTCCCATGCTTCTTAAAGGCTCTCATTAATGCCTCATTAATGGAGATTCCTTAAGCCAATTCCTCTTCAATGCCTTTGGCATTTATTTCTCTTACACCTCATTAATGAGTTTTTCAACTCCATTAATGAACCTTGTCCCCCCTCTCTCTCCTCATTTCTTCTATAAATAGAAGGGGTTTTTGAGCACAAATAAGCCTTCATTTTAGATTGAAAATGTATTGTTATGCTGTTAGGATTTATATAGATTCATGTTTCATTTAGTTTTTCATGTTTAGGCATTGTTTTTATCTTTATTTCTAGAGTTAATATGCACTGCTTAATGATTAAATAGTTTGTTTTAACTCAAATATTTCATGCTAAGTCATATATGTCACTGATAGTAGCATAATCTAAGGGCTATTATGTTTCTTATCATACTATTCTTAGTTAGAAAGCAATAGGTCAATTTTAGTGCTTTATATGCTTATCTAACCATGTTTTCAACTAATATAATGACCTATTGAAGTGTTGTGTCGTAGGTAATAGGTGAAATATTTCACACACACAGGATGTTCCCTCTATCCTTGGGAAAAAATGAGTTAAGCTGGTATCTTAACTTACCAGCCAACTCCATCAATAGTTGGCAAGACATGAAGGACGCCTTCCTAGTGGCCTTCTACATACACGTGGACCCAACGTGGTCCCACAACCAGTTTATCTCCATTAGGAAGGAACTGAACAAACCCCTTGCAAAATTCAACCATCAGTTCCAACGAGCCTTGAAGTGGTGCATGGGCCCCTTCATCCCATCCATGGATGTAACCATCTAGACTTACTTGAATGCTATTGACCCCTTCATTGTCACTCTCCTATGGAGAACCCCCACCCCCAATAATCGGGACACTCTGGTGAAAGTTTACAACCTAGCCTTGGATTTGTCCCGCGGTTAGAACAAAGCTCCTGGAGGGATTGGGCAGAGTACACCTTTCAACATGATACCTGATGGAACTTCTTATGCTGGGGGATACAACCCTAATCAGGAAATGGGTGCCCCAATGATGGCCATGAACCCACCACCACCGATAGACCGGTAGGCCCGATACGTATACCCATCCCAAGCCCAGACAATATTAGGTCTAGAATTTGTTCCTTGGAACCAGCCGCAGCAAATACAACAACCATTGACACAACCCTCTATAGTACCTTTCTTCTAGTCACCTATGGCTGGAGGATTGTCATACATGACCTCGGGAGCTGCTACCATTTTCCCCGGGAACCAACCACAACAACTCTCACACTGTGACACAAACACCTAGTTGTCTACTGAGGTTAAATCCCTCTAGTGATTAGTTTCCTCCCTGACTGTGGATATGGGATAGCTAAAGGTGGGGCCTTTTGTGCCTCACAATTCCAATTCCCAGAGAGAGAATATCTTCTCTGGCCAATGAAATACCAATGCCGAAGGAAGGAACTATAACAATGGGACTCGACCCAACCAACAACAATGGAACAACAATGCTAACACTAGAGGTCCCCCTCTGAACCAAAACACCACTCAAGACAGTGCTGGACCTACTCATTTCACACTAATCATGGAACTCTAGCCCCTGACTAATTGGTGTAGATTGCAGGACATCGACTCTCATTCTGAGGTGAACTGTGCCACACTAGTGAAGGTCATCATGATCTCCTATTTGGACAGACAACAACCTATCAATCCTACTCCCCCAAAAACATCAATGTAAGAGCCCACTCACGGTGCCTTCACCTATGAGACTGTCTTCTTTGGGACAGACAAGGAAGATGAAGAAGAACCCAAATTGCAGGAGTTATTTGATGAATCTATCCCAACCTTTGAGGCCAATGCCTTCACCAACCCAAAAAATCCTTACAACACTCAGATTCAGGATGGTAAAGGACCAGTCTATACACCTACACCACCCAAAGATACCCCTCCCCAAGACAACACAACTGATCACTCCTTCCCACTGAAAGGGTCTGGCTTTAACCAAGCTAAGGATCCGACCAAGGGAAACCAATAATACCTCGGGGGGAGGTTTGACATCACTAAGGCGTTGGAAAGAACCACCACCTCCATGACCTTGATGGAGGTTTTGTTGAGCTATACTGAGCAAAGGAAGTCTCTTCTGAAGCTCTTGGGAAACCCAAAAGTTGTCAGTCGCCCACCTAAGACTGTCACTTTTGATAATGCCAATGTGGCTATCTTCTAGGGAAACATAGAGGATCCTCCCTTCCTACTAGGTTTGAACATACAAGGGAAGAACCTACACAATTTCTTTGTAGATTTCGGTGCTTCAGGAAGTGTCATACCTTTATCCATATGCCAGAAGCTCAGACTCCATCCCACTCCATCCAAAGGCATAGTAGTCTAGTTGGAAAAAAGTGTTGTAAAAATGGTGGGTGAGTTGAAGAACGTCCAAATTCAGCTCATCCAAGACCCCCAAATATCAAGCATAGTAGACATTCAAGTGGTGGACATCCCTGAGACTTATGGGATGTTATTAAGTCAGAATTGGTCCAAGGCCCTTAATGGGTATTTCTCCATCGATTTCTCCCACTTGTGGCTCCCCTGGGAGGGGTAGTCTAACCAGATCCAGGTAGAAAGCGAGCCCAGGATGAAGCAGGCCCTCACCAAAGTTAGGAGGGTAAACAAAGTCCTTTTCTATGAGACTTCCCTTGGGGTGTACCAACCCCTAGAGATCCTCACATTTTATTTCACCCCTGGGGAGGATCTCATAGTTGCTCAGAGAATCCAGGACCTAGATGAAAATCTTCACCGGAGGTAAACCTCACTAATGCACCATCAGATTCAGAGGAAACTCCTCCCAACCTTCCCAAAACCAATCCAAATGCCACTTTTCCCTCCCAGCCCCAGAAAATGAACAATGACTTGTGGACCCTGAAGTTTGATGGGTCCCAGTCTAAAAAAGGCTATGGGTCAGAGTGGAATTGATCAACCCATGGGGGAGATCTTTCCTCACATCTTATAGGCTGTAGTTTAACAACACAATAAATGTCACGGAGTACGAGGCCTTGGTCCTTGGACTCCTATTTGGACTAAGGAAAGGAATCACCCACCTCCGGGCGATGGGTGATTCAGAGTTGATCGTGAAGTAGCTCCAGAGCCAATACACTTGTCATGACAAAAGGCTGGTTGCATAACACAACTGAGCATGGAGCCTCATCAAAGATTTTGATGCCTTTGGCATTGAACTCATTCCCCAAAAATGCAACTACATTCCAGATGCCCTTGCTGTATCTGCCAGCACCCTTGAGCCAATGGCTGGCTCTCAGCTCCAGAATTTCTCTATTGAGATGGTCCTCACCTTGTCCATTCTAGACAATGTCACCCACTTTCAGGTCTTTGAGGATGATCAACATATTCTGGCCTTCATGGCCAATGTTGGTGTCTTTGAGGATTAGATATGGGAAGAAAGAGATCATGAAGATACCGAACAGGATAAAGAAGATGACGAGATCATAGACTTGCCAAACAACACCATCCCTAAGGGGATGGTAGCGCTAGAACATATCTTTGACTTAGACCCTTAGGGCCGGGAGAAGATATCATCCTCCTCTGAGGGAGGAAAATTTGAAAAAGTCAACATCGGCTAGGATGGTGAAGAAAAATTTGTGCATATTGGAACCTCCTGCTCCCTAGAGGAGAAGGAAAATATTCTTGTGGTTCTCCGAGAATACATTGACGTGATTGCATAGGAGTATGAGGACCTAAAGACCTATGACACATCCATCATGACCCATACCATCCCACTGAAACTAGATGCTAAGCCCTTCTGGAAAAATAAAAGATCGGTAAACCCACTGATCGAGCCTGTAATTCATTAGGAGGTTCAGAAACTGCTACTAGCCTAGATTATCTTTCCTATCCGGAACACAAATTGGGTTGCCAACCTCATCCCTATGAGAAAGAAAAGTGGTGAGATCTTCCTTTGCGTGGATTTTCATAATTTGACAAGGCATCTAAATTTATAGTGCTTTGGCCCTCTGTAAATTTATATATCCCATATATATCCTTCCTAGTCTGCATCGAGCTCACTGTGCCCTTTCATGTTTTCCCCAATTTGTTGAGCTTTCCCTCTTGGCCAAATACCACCTGGTTTGAACTTGATACCTTGCTAGTTTGAGCAATGGTGGTTTTCTCTTTGCTTTGTCAAGTCAGCCATAATGATGGGTTAAGTTTCCAATGCGAGCATTCAAAACCTGCCCAATTGGTATTCATTTCCTCACATGTTTAGATAGTTGTCAGTGTTAATGCCATTAATCCCATTACTACACAGCCACGTGACGCTCCCACCTTAGCCTAGTATGACTAATTTATGGTCATATCATGCAATGGTTAGTTTTCCAAACTCTGGGTCCCAAGTCTTCCTTTGATCCTTATTTCATTTCATCACACAAGTTAGAATCCCCAAGGATCCTCAAGGCCTGGGTAGGGGTAAAATTCATAAGTCATTCTTACTATATATATATATCTTTTCAGGGTTTGACATGAATTAACATCCTTTTAGGAACAAATGCAAAGCGGTGGTGAAAATATTTAGAATCTAGAATAATGCTATGTTTTACATACATAGTGACAGTCATCTTGTTTTGTAGGTTGCCAAAATTAAAATTATCAATCATTTCAGAAGCATCTGCACCACCTTCTCCACCCGGGAGTCCAGAACTCCCCACTATTGCTGCAACCAGAGCAGGTGTTAGAATCAAGGCTGAGAAGGCCTTGGAAAAGCTCCCATTAACAATGAAGTATCTGAAGGGGGACACTATTCTGGGATCGAACGTCGATTCCAAGTTACAGTTAATCACCGACACAAGCGTCAGAATGTGGGCTGAAATGCAGGCCTTAGTTAAGATGATGTTCATTCAATGCATGACCAGAAATCCATTGGCACATCATGTGGCAGCCTCTGGGATTCTCAAGGCTGCCTGCTTCCCCTAATCCGTGCAAGCTCCGGAGCTCATTCTCACTTTGGCGGAACACTACAACATAGCCATCCGGGCTATCATGCTTTCCGCCCCAGTTCTGATAGGCTACCCAATGCCTTTGGTGTCTTTGGATGTCGCAACTTTGCTGCGGGGCTAGGAATTCCCTTATTCTATGATGCAGCCATTCTCACCTGGTCTCTAGCCTTGGAGGAATTTCAGAAGCTAGATCACATGGGCCGACAATATCTGAATAACAACTGGATTAAGGTGCCAAGGAGGGATTTCAAAAAGATGAAGCTAGAGATCCCCCAGACAGTATTTAAAGAGAGCATAGAGATGGGGATCATCGCTCTATGCAGGGTCTTTGGAGAGCCCCATGCCCAGGAATTCATGACATGGATGTACTATTTCTTGTTCGACATCACCTTTGACAGGCAGAATTTTGATTGGGCTACCATCGTCGCCAATCATGTGGACTCTCACCTTGTCAAGGTCACCCGGTACCCCAAATTTTACATGACTTCTTATGTCTTGTGGGCACTGGCACAACAATGCCCCATCACCTAGGGATTACTTACAAGTGGCAAGCTTAGAACGCAAAGGCCAGAATGCTCCATGGGATTATTTCCCACAGATCCAATGGGAGTCTAGTTTCCTTAGCTTCTGCAGAGTAAATGATGCATTCATTTACTACAACCTTCTTACACCCACTCAGGATGCCAGATACCGGATCTCCAAGGAAGCAATGAATTTGGTCAGCACTTATGGCCATTACTATATTCAATACCAATAGCACTCTTACATTTGGGTGACTGGCTTCTCTGGGAAACCTTACTTATTACCCAAACATTGTGAGGATAAGATAATTATTTTGGAATACTGTAGACATATAATGGAGCTACATGCCCTCTTCACAGTGAAGAAGGTTACTAATGTCATATTCCTAATCTCTTATGGGAACTATTCTTGCAGCCTTGCCATGGAAAAGGAGGTCAAAAATGAACTTAAACATTTAGGGTTGGCATAATTTTATTTGGAGAAAAAGAATTTTGATCCACTGGCAAAGATAGCAACGACACTTCCCCGAGAAGCCCCTCCACATGAGATACACTTAGAAGACTTTTGGGAAGATTTCTAGGATGACTTTGAGGTCCAGAACTGGCATTTTGTCTGGATGACCCAAGGCATGATGAAGTGCCTTAAGCTTTGAAAGTTCCCCAATGAATTTTTATACATCGGGTCCACAGAGGACCTGCAATACAAAGAGAAGGGGGTAGAAAAAATGGTCCTCCCTCTGGTGAACTAGGATGCATAGGAGGGCCCAACGATAGAGGACATCACAAACAATATAATTGAACACAACCACACGTATTTTCAGGTGTGTCCAAAAAGTATATGAAAAGTTGGTACATTTCTATAGGGATCAACTTTTGGGGCCAAAACCTCCTCGCAAGGTGAGGATAGGGGAAAGAGAAAAATGGGGACCCCATCCAAAGTCCCATCCCTAGTTCTCATAGCAGAAAAAATACAACAAACCTTGGCAGCATCCCAGCAAATGAAGGAGATGTTAATCACTCAGTTGGCCACCCCAGTTATTATGGCCGAACCTTCCCGCCCTTCCAGTTCTCCCTCACTTGTAAAATTAATGTTCTGAGTAACAGGGACCAAAGTGGAGGAAGAGCGTGCATCCATGTTAGATGCAGGGCCCCCATTGGTAACTAGAAGGAAGAAGAAAAGAAAATTTGATCCTTAGCCAAGGGCGGAACCAAAACTTAGGATGCCTGACATCCCCGAAGTCTAGATTGTCTCCTCAGACTCTTCAGAGCTAGACAATCAACTTGAAGATCCCTCAGAGACCTCCCCTCCACATGATGACTTTGATGACATATTTGGGATGGACAAACATGTGAACCTATGAGGGGATATTGGGAAGGTGGTGGAAGAGATCATCGCCTAGGAGAAAGTGACTATCCCCACAAAAGGGGAGATCCCAGAGAAAGAAGCTGCCATAGAGCAGGAGGTGCGGGTAGAAAGGGAAAAGGAACAAGAACAGATGAACATCTCTAAGGAGTAGGAGATACAAGTTATAAAGACCAACACCGTGGAGGAGATGCAAGTGTAGAATGAGCAACCGACATCTGATGAGGGAACCAGACCTATAGGAACAACCATAACCTCAACTGTCATGATCCAAACACCTCCTCCTACCCCAAAGAAGGTAACATTCAGCGAGGTTATCTCAGCAGCCGCATAGTCAAAATTTAGCAAGACACCTCAGCCACCTCCTGAGGACATTCCAATAGAGGAAAATATCTCAGCAGAAGATGCCAAAGAAGAAGAACAACAACAACAACAGGGTGAGAGGCAGAACCCTGGGAACACATATGTTGAATCTGACACTGCTAAGGATATGGACACCGAGGCAGAATATATCGATGCTAGTAAGGTGGATGATGGAGGTGGTCTGGAGGATATGGGGAAAGAGTCTGAAGAGACTCAAGACACTAGGGGTGTACAATAGAAACCCAGAGGGGATTCACAGGATCAGACTTTGACAGCAAGGCCACCCCTGCCACCATAATGGTTGGTGGATTCTAAAAAGAGGAAGGCCCCAGCAGAAAAAAAAAGGTCCATCTCTCTCTAGCTAAGATGATTGCATAGGCACAGGGGCCCTTGAAACAAAAGAAGACCCATACTCTCTATTCCACTCAAACCAGTCTAGGTGGAGAAACAGTTGCGGTGATTGCAACACCTCCCCTAGAGATAGATGTGGCAACAAGAAGAGTTGAGGAATTTACAATCATAGAAATATCTCTAGGGAAAAGAGACAAATAGGGCAAATTGTACCTGTTAAAAGAGGCCAGCTAGGTGATAGAGGCTTGTTATGACAAACAAGCCCAAAATCTCTAGGAAGAAAGGGAAAAGAATGCAAATCTTATTGAGCTTTTGACAGAGCTTGCATAACCCATCACTGCCATTCCTCCAGAAGCTTCCACATCTAGAGCACTGCTCCCACAGGGTGATATAGATGTGCTAAGGAGCATGAAAAAGAAGGTGCATGTAGCTAATGACTGGGTGGCTCAACAGGTAGGAAATGTCTGGCATTTTCTAGTAGCTACACCCCCGAACATGTACGTAGCCAACAATGTTCTACACCAGGCCAAAAATACCATTACCATCTAGGAGGGAGAGACCAAGCAATACAAGGCCTGGATGAAAGAGTTAGGAGAACTCATGAGTCTCAGAGAAGAATTGTCATCGAGGTCAGAATTTTGGGAGAGGAGTCCTTTGACTTTGTCCAGACCCAGTACTCCAGACTTGATCTCACATTGGAGATAAGAAAGCAACTGCTAGGGGCCTTGCGGTATAAATTTCTGGAGGTAGAATATTCTTTAAATGTGTACAAGGCATTCATTAAAAGGGTTTCAAAAGTTGATCCCTTTAGTACTAAAATATGTACTCCAGAGGAGTACATCATGGGAAAATTTGATGAGCTGATGGAGGCTTGATATCGGTCCCCAGAGGGAGTGGATGGAGCAAAGATGTCATGTATATCTTGCATGGTGCTCTGGGCCCATGATGCCGCGAAGATGGCTGTGGAATTCAAAGTAAATACTTTGGATCTGGGTGAACAGGTGGAGATGGCTAGGTACTGTCAGGCTAGTCTCAAGGATATCAATGAAGATGGCATTGCCCAGCTTATGGAAACATTCAAGAGTAGCAAGGAGCAATAAGGTTCTCTGAATTTTAGAGATTTTCACTAGCAAGGTGCATTCTTTTACATTCATTATTATTTGAGCGTAAGCTCCCAGATCCTGGAATCCTGGATCCAACAATTTTTTATTATTTTGTTGGCCCGTGTTCAGGTTCCCCAGAGCTGATCGGTCACTATCCAGCAGATAATAATGGGGTCAAAAAGTAGGCAGTCCTGATAGAGTGTGTCAGATGGAGGGATGGTTTTGGCAGGTGGTCTTCCCAAGGTATCGCTCCAGTATTAACTACCTGGCACATTAAAGATAGTGAGCCACATATTGCATTGATGAGGAATGTAGCCTCGAACTCTAGAGCAATCAGATTTCTTTGCTTCTTTCTATAGTACTCTTCTTGATGCTGATTCTTCCATACCTCTCTTCTTTTCTTATTGTTCTGACATGTCAGACCTCTATTCTTTTTGAGGTAGTTGTAAAGTGGTGTAGGTAGTACCAGCCACCAGATATTGTATTTTATTGTTGGAGTGTAAATTTAGATTAGGTTAACTTTAGGAAAAGTATGTGTATAAATAACAAGTCTGACCTCATTTCAAGGGTTGGAAAAATTGATGATTTTGCAGTCTATAGTAACAGTATTTCAACATTTCATTTCTTGTAGTTGCAAAGCTCAATACTCAGTAGTTCTTAGTAGTTCTTAGTAGATAGATGCTCTCTTAGAGCTGTTGATGTATACACTATTGCTGCTTGAAAATTGTTAATGAAGAAGGAAGGATTCTCGCAATGATGTTGTTGGCATCTTGATCTCTGAGTTAACACTCTTTTGTGTTGTATGTTTCTGATGTCCTTTTCTCTAATGTTTGAGTAGATTAACGATCTATTTTCCCCTTGGTATTGAATATGTATGAACTGATGGTTTTGTATGCATTCAATATTTATTGTAGTATGTTAGGGCCTGGTTGATGTTTGAAATATTTAGCATAACTATAAGTAGAATGGATACACTCTAACCATGGCATATCTTTTGAAGTTTGTTTGATAATCCAAGTGCTTGCAGGAAACCCTGACCTAACAAAATCCATGGAGAAGACGAGCCAAGAAAAAACAGCTGTCCCCCTGAACAAAACAATCACACACCCAACTTAGCTCTTACACCATTGAGACTTGACACTCAGGTGCTTGAAGGCCTAGAGAATTTATTCCCCAGACAACCTTTACAGGTGAAGTTGGTCGGTACACCGGTACTCGATGACAACTTACCTTTGTTGTCGAGGCTGGTCATAAAGTCCTGTCAACAATACTTCAATACTATATTGGTGGTGGAGACAACCATCTTCATGATGACTAGATTCATTATTTTTTCTTCACTCCCTCATTAAAAACAATTGTATTCCCTGATTGGATATGCATGGTGGGAAATAATCTAGTCTCCAAGTAGTATTGGTAAAAAATTGCTTAAGCCTTTGGAGGAATTGATGTTGGTACAATCTCAAGCCCTTTAAGAGAATTTTTTGACATTTTTGTGGAGGGTAAGGTTGAGAAAATATAAGAGGAATTGACCCTCTTCAATTCATGTGTCATATATGAAAACTTTGCAACAATGAATATATTCTTTGCAAACAATGAGGACCTCTTTTCTGAGGGTCATAAAAGAGTTATTTGTGACTTCTTCTTTGTCCTGGAAACTATGGTGAACAATTTTAATCCAAGGCTGCCATTGAAGCTCACTAATTAGTAATCTCTCCTCTCTCAATTTGTTTTGTGCTCATTATCTTTTCCTATCTAGTCCCTTTTTTACCTCAAGAGTTGAACTTAGCTCCTATATATTTTTTTGCATCCCTTCGATATTAGTTTTCTTTTAGTCTCTTTTGTTGCTTTATGGGTTTAGCCTTGCTCCTACTTTTTGTATCATTTTATTCTTGGCATGTAGTTTATATATATTTCACTATTATTGAATGTTTCCCTTATCTAATATAATTCATTTTTAATGCATTTACTAAAAAAATAAGAGAAAAGATAATGTGTAGCTAACTACTAGCTAAAACTATTAAATGCACTATGAACAATATTAAATAAAGTGCAGCTAATAGAAACTAACATCTAGTAATATGATGTGTCAAGTACATAAGTAAAACTAAGTGTATGTGAGTGGAATACAATATCATTGACACAAAAACCCCATAAGTGAAACTTAGTCAAAAGATTATTATGCAATATGCGTTTCAACAAGGAGGACATATTCGATACCCATGCACGACTACAGTGAAATGTAATGCAATAAAATCTCTCACAAATGAAGAAAAGGAGAAAAAACATATGGGAGAAAAATACTCTCCAAAAGAAAGAAAATTAAGGGCTAAGAAGCCTCCAAAATAATGTCCCAAAAACATGAATATGAAGAACATCATTAAAGCACAAAACAGTTGCAGACAAGTGTGAAATGAAGATTGGTTATGTTGTTGTAATTGAAGAACCTCCTTTTGAAACATGATGATGATGAGGATAAAGAAGAAAATAATTTGTATGAGTGCCCCAAATGGTACTACTTCAATTATTATCAAATGACAACACCCACAAAACATATGTCAATCAAAAATACAAATGGCATATAAATTTATGCGAGTGACCCCAACAAAAATTTTCAACCAATGGAATTTCATGAGTGATATCATCATAACTAATCAACTAAGGATATAAGGTTTCATTTACAAAATAATAATGCAAGAGTGTCTCAGAAATCACTCCAAGAAAACCCAAGGAAGTATTAGAAAAATAATATAATACCCGCCATAATGTTGACTAGGTAGAGGCATGATAGGTTCACTAAAACTATGTGTCACCAAGAAACGTATTAAGGAGAAGATACAACATTTGAAGTGATCAAAAGAGTATGTGTAACTGAATAAGGGTTTATAGTTGTTAGGTACACATGCATGAGGCAATAATCCCAGAGATCCTATTATTGTTGTAGAGGAACACTCACTTGACAAAGTTGTGATTAGAAAAAATCAAAGCCTCTACACAACCCCCCACAACATTGTATAACAAAATGCAAGATAATAATATGTCACAAGATTTGTACAAAATCCCAAAAATACATGAACAAGATGTGACAGTTTATTATATTTCTACAAAAGAATCCACTTACAAAAGATGTTCAAAAGATTGATAAGGACAAACAAATTGTATATACATATGATTCATCTCAAATGAAGACAAAAAATGCAACCAAAATGTTTCCAAGTGCTTAAAAAACCAATAAATTAATTAGAGTGTCAAAATGAAAAAATATTGAATTAATTGTATTTGGGAAAATAGGGAAATAGTGCATAGATAGACTCAAGGTTCTCTAGAATACCTTTTCAATGCTACAAGAATTGTGAGAACTATAGAAATTGGTCAAACGATATGAGCTTGGGAACCCAAAATAAACTACTGACTTTGATAGGCTACAAAAAGACCAAAAAGAAAATCTGCAAAATTTGCATGCACCATTAGATAGTGTATGAAACCACCTTTAATATTTTATTTGCCAAAAAATGATTTTGTATGCCCAAGTTATGGTTGTTTGAAAAAATCACCTATATGGAGCCCAAAAGTGGTAAAAAAGGGCCCACCCCCTTTAGCACCTAGGGTATAGGGCTAGGGTTTGGTCACTCATGTGACCTAATGTACTATCATGAAAAAATAAATTTCTCCTCTAGAGTGCCACTAGTGGATAAGTTCACACAAGGTGAAGGAATCAAAGATCAAGAAAAGGTGGACATGGGGTGTTGGGTGTTGGGGGTTGGTAGAAGCTCCATGCACCACCCCCTACAAACCATGATGAGTATACAATTGTCATCTCATATTGAACAAAGGGATCTCATAAGTATTCAAGGAGAAAACACTATATCTCCATTACCAATGTGGGATACAAAGCCCTTCACTATCCAAAAAACTATCATGTACCATTAAGCGGAAAATAAAAATTGCGAACCACCATGAATGTAAAATTAGGGCCAAAAAAATATTTTGCACATCCACAAACTCTTGTTCATCATCATCTAGCTTAATCAAATTGTCACCCATTCCAACAATTAAAATTTGTATGGAAACTGTGGTAAACACAAAGACACAAGCAAAGAACACAAAACTTTGGGGGTATATAAATGAGGAAAAATAAAAATAAATCCAACCAAGGAACATACTTTGTACCCACATAAATGAGATCACCAAAAATTACAACACCACAAGTTTAAAAAATTTGATGGTTAAAAATATTTCTCCTTGGGTTGATGCAAAATGAATAACCCAAGGGTTTATACCAAAACCAAGGATCATACACCTAATAAAACCATGAAACTACCACACACTAAATATATACCAACAAAGGAAATAGTGTATTGAGTGGGTTGCAAAACTATTTGGGTATGGAAAGATTACAAGTGCAAAAACACTCAACTACCAACTATGAACAGATAAAATCAAGCAATAATCCAACCCATAATTTACACAAAATATGGATGGTGTGAGCTCCATCGAATGTCAAACTGCTTAAAGAAATGAACCATTCTTATGGAAAAATGAAGTTCATCTCCTTAAAAAAGGTAGTGAACAAAAAATAGGTTGTGCAAGAATACAAATGCACTTGTTCAAAAAAATAAGTTGCTTGGTCACCATCTACAATTCCTCATTTCTTTAAAAAACATGAGAGATATTTATCGATGATGTCAAGCTCAAAGGATCCAAGAATGGACTGTCCAAACTTTCAACCAAACAACACTCACAGTGGAAACAACAACAACAGAACAAGATATATCAATATCAACTTATATTATATTAGAATTCCAATTACATGCAACATGTCGGCCTGTAAGGCCTTCCCAGTTATGACCAATACATAAACAATTTCAACAAGATCTCACAGGATCCAATTTCACCAATCTACCCTATAGCTAAGTGGAAGAAACTAGATCTAAACTTGTGATCGCAAGCCACCAAGATGTATTTTTTGTCTTACCCACTTACTACTATTTTATTTCCCAAATCCCCCTCCTAAATGATACCTACATACTTCCTTTTATACAACACAGCCACAAGTCAGCTTATAAACAAATATTAAATGACCCATTTAGACATTAACATCCATGATGAACAAATACTAAATGCACCAATCGGCTACAAATAAGCACCAAATACATAGAATAAAACACCAACTCAGATCTAGGTCCACACAAGATCCAATGCATCAAATCTGCATGCCTTAGAAATTAGCATGATCCCAATGAACCCCTCAAATCACTGATGGAATATCCAATGCCTGCTCAATCTAGAAAACTGAGTCGATAAACTCCAACAACCGAGACCCCAAGTCAGTACTGAGCACTAGAAAAGACATCGAGCCCATTTGGTAAAGCACCAATGCCACTAGTTACTGAGCTAGACATTACCAAGCAGAATACCTCTGAAACACAGAACACCATCGAGTAATATTCTACCGAGTAAGACACCATTGAGTTGAACACAATGAACATCTACCACCGAGTAGTGTAACTCAAAGTAGAATACCACCAAACATTGACCACCAATTCTAGTCATTGAGTCCATCGGTGAAGCAACACATCTTCTAACTAAGAACTACCACCAAAGTGATCGAGCACCTCAGGTCTCCAATTGAATTTACTACTAAAACCAAAATCAAACCAAAACATGTTTTTGGTGACACAAGATTGCCAACTACCTCAGGATGCTCCTACATCAGACACCCCAGGTGTGAAAATATGTTCCTAGTAGTTTGACAAACATATTTTAGGATTCAACACATAGATCCCAAACTGATTCTTGATGTACATGTCTTCAGAGTCCTCAACCAATATAATCTTTCCTATAATCCACTTCTGCAAACTCTTTCCTACAACAAACAACTGATTGCCTTTCCTCCTCACATCTTTCCTTGGGTCACTACAGGTTTGTTTTCCACTTTGATCTCTAACCCTCTCAACTTCCTTTAGCTCAACCCTACCACTGATGCTCAGATTCCTCCTACCGAGCTCTATATCCTTCAAAGGAATTAGGGAAAACTTCCTGCCATCCTTCTCAATAGTAAAGACATTCTTCATACAATCATGCACAACCTTCTAATCATATTGCCAAGGTCTACTGAGAAACACATGAAAATTAATCATCTCTACAATATCACACAACACTTCATCCCTATACTACCCAATCTGAAAATCAACAAGACACTGCTCCCTTACCTCCAAAGCATACTCATTTTGTACCCAACTTATCCTATAAGGAAGAGGACGCCTCAACCTTTTCAAACCAAGTTTCTAAACCATATCCTTAGCAACTAGGTTATCATTTTTCCCTCCATCAACAATCACCTTACAATGTTTACCACCATACTTACACACAGTCTGAAACAAGTTCTTCCTCTGACAAGAATCAACTTGCTTCGAGGGCAGAAAAGTTGTCCTAAGCAAGAGAGTCACACCCTCCACCTTAGGTTCATTCTCAGTAACCTCAATCATCACAACATTTTGATGACTACCAACCTTCCTATCTGTATGGTGACATTCAAATGAATGATGTCCTTCTTTACCATAGTCATTGTACTTGTATTGTAAAGACTACTTCTAACAGGGCAAATGAAATTTAACAGGTTCATTAGACTAGTACAATATTTGTGGGTACTAATTCCCACTGGGGTTTTCCTCTGATCAAGGTTTCCTTGTAATCATATCATGTGTTATGAATTCTTATGTTAAGATTCATTGAATGCATGTTTGATTTATGTTTAAGTTGCTGAAAAGTAATAAATAGACAAACACTGATTCACCCCCCCCTCTCAGTGTTTCGAAAACATCTAGCTCTCAGATATGGAATTTCATGATAAGTTTCAAGAAGATCTTTCTTCCCTTTCTAAATTAGATTATTCATAATGGGAGGAAAGCCATGTTTAGGAAATATTCTTAGAATGAATTCCCTCCTCTCTCTAACATGGATGTGTTAAATAAAAAAAAAAATCTCCTTAAAGAAAGATGAGGTGTTAATGTGTGTGATCATTTCTACATAAAGGTTGATAATGGAATGAAACCTATCCATTGAAAATATCTCTCCTCAATTCCAATTCTCGTAGACCAAAGAAACATCCTTCAAATAGAACTTAAAAAGAGATTCTTGCACTAAAAAGACACTATAGATTGTTTGATTTTGCCCCTTCCCTGTTAGGCAAGTATTTAGTCAAACATGGATACAACCTCATAGAGGATCCTAGAGAGTCTACAAATAAGATATGCTATTCTTTTTGTTGGTTTGATGCCAGACTTCCAAAAGAAGGGTCATTTGTTTAGGTGGCAGTAAAGGGAAAAACTTTAACTAGTGATAGACTCTCACGTATAAAAATTCCCCATCCTTTAATTAATTGTGTACTTTGTGATGTAGAACATGAAATTAAAAACCTCTTACTCTTAAATTTCTCATTCTCTAGATCATGTTGGTTATGGATGAAGGAAAGTTACATTTGAGTGCTCCATTGTAATCATATGTTCTTGAAGTGATTTAATTATGGCATATCCTTCATCAAAAATCTATTTTTGATATCATTTGGAAGGCTATGCTTACTATCCTAATCTAGAACATCTGGTGGGAGAGAAACAAATGCATCTTTAGGAATGAGAAACGCAATCTGGAGATGATCCTCATGAATAGTGAGAAATCAATATAATAAGCAATAAATTCCCACACCATTAAATATAGAAGAGTTGACTCTTTTTTTTCTTTGGTGGATGATAAAATCTTATTAGAATTAAAATCTATATCCCTTCTATTTAAAGGGAACTTATTGAACAAAACTCCTAAAACCATCAACATAAAACAAATCAAGTGGAAACCCCCTGATAGTAACTTTGTCAAACTAAATTTTGATGGACCATCTAAAGGTAACCTTGATATCTCAGGTGTTTGTTTTAGTCTTAGATACCTTAAGGGAATGGTCATAGAAACATTGGCTACCAAAACACCCAATGATATAAACAACATGGATAAAGAAAGGGCTTTGGTTATGTGTCTTAAGTTACCAGTGAAGGCTGAAGTGAAACATCTAATAGTAGAAGGAGATTCTCAGATTAGCATAGAAACACTGATAAGTAGGTCAACTATGAACTAGAAAATTCATTAAATATTACAAGAATCATGGGGATACCTACTATTGTTTAACTTCTATCACATTCTCCACTGCTTTAGATAAGCTATAGGGCTACATATATGTTGAGAAATAGGTGGTTCTCTCTATAAATGGGGGAGAAATATTAAAACAATCTTGAAATCATGACAAATACATATCTTTCCTCCTTGTTCATATAAGATACTATTGTTTAGATATTGTTATATTATGCATATATGTGCTGGCATTAATGTTTTTCATTGATGTCAACATATTCCTAATGTTGGTGACAATATTCCTGAGATGATTTTTGTGGTATGGATACTATTTTGAATATTAGATGTTGTTAAATTGGTAGTATATTTGGGGATGTCTGTACTTGATTTAGTTAAAGTGGCAGAGGTTTACCTGATGATTTGAGCGAGCTATGAAGGATTTATTATAAACTATTATTTTGTTTGTTCTGTTAGAGATAGTGTTTCAGTTATTGGATCAGTGTGGATTGGTTATGAAATATGCTTTGTTGATAACTTGGTGGTGAGTTAAGGACTTGGAAGTGTGTCCTCAGTTCGAGTGGTTCATGATTTGGCAAGCTAATTTTATTTTATGACAGTGGTTGATGATTAGTGTTCTTAATGAATAGTGAAGAGAGAGTATGATTTATGAGACATAGTTGTTCATGTTGATGTCGTGGTATTTCATGTTGCTTTTTGATTTTTCTTGATCTTTTCCTATTTGTTTCGGTAGATCACATTGGATTATGTGATCAAAATTGAATCTTTTTATGTAACATGTTGACGTTCTTATTGTTCTTGTCCAACTTGGTGGTGTAGTGTGTTACAATGGATCGTGGCTTGATTTATGGATCTAGAGCATGTTCGAGGATATTGTTATGGATCATTGTTATGTCTTAGCCAACATTCAATGGATCACATTGAGTATTGAGTTGTATTGAATTAATATTTTGTAATTAGGTCCCTGACAGACCTAGTTGAGATGAGTTTATGTAATGTATATAAATATGTAATCATTTGTAATTATGAAGGAATGGAGAAATATGAGATGCTGAAGAGAAGAGGTATGAGTGGAATCTCCAATTGATGTAGAGAATTTTTGTACTTCATAGGAACTATTTTGGCATATCAAAGATGTTTTTTTTTAGTTTGTGAGCTTGGACAACATGTTGTTTATGCTTTGAGATCAGATATTGTTGTAAGGAAGTGAGCCTTCCTTGGGATTGACATCCTTGTTGTATTTGAGTAGTGAACTCTAGGAAGTGTGCTTGAATGCACTTATATTCCCCTTTGAAATACTCATAACAGGGTATAGTGCTTTTAATAGAGTACATTCATCTTGTGGGTTTGATCCACACACTATGGGTTTTTCCCTAATAGGGTTTCCACGTAAAAAAATCTTGGTGTTATGTCTTGTTTACTGTATTATGTTCCTGCATTCATGTTTATCTTTTGGATCTAGGATTAAGTTGGTAACTTAATTAAAGGTATTGAGTCATTGGGAACAACTGATTCACCCCTCCTGCAATATTAGTTGTGTGTGTGTTGCATTTATTATAACAATTGGTATCAAATCTAGTGTCCTCTTGGTGAAGCTTAACTGCTTGAGGAGATTCATGATGTCGACCTTTAAGAAGGAGAATCTTATATTTAATTTAACAAACTATGCTATATGGAAGGACCAAATGATTACACACTTGAGATGTATTAGTGAAGAACATTGGGATGTTACAAATAATATTACAAGCCTCTAGTATATCTTTCTACTATGACTATAGATGAGAAGAAATAATTTGACAACAATATGAAAGCTACATAAGTGTTGCTGAGTGCATTATCAAATGCTAAAAAAACAAACATTATAGGATTAGATATTATAGGTGATGTATGGACAAAGCTGGAGACACTATATGAAGGAGATGAATTTATGAAAAAAGCCAATTTACAAAGTCTGAAAGGAAAATATGGATCATTGAAGATAAGCGAAGATGAGAACATTACTGCTTATGTGAATAAGATCACTGAACTTGTTTGTGCAATTAGATGTGCTGGTGGAACCTTGGATGAGAGTGAAATTGTTTCTAAGATCCTAAGATCCTTGCCTCCTATTTACAATCACAAAGTTGTTTCTATTGAAGAAATCAGAACTATGGTACCTGTGATAAGAGATTCATTGATTGGTAAGCTATCTACTTTTGAAATGAGAGAATTTGGTGATAGTCTTCTTGAATTTGAAACTAACTTTAAAGTTACTATTTATAAGGATAAAAAAAAATATTATTCTAGAGAAAGTTCATCTAAGTGTGAATCTAGATATGTTAAGGAATGGATAGAGATTAAAGAAGAGAGGAAGTTTGATGAGCTTGAAGCCCTAATTGCAAAGAGATTACCTAAGGGATATGGTAAGTATCAAGGAAAGTTGTCTTTGAAATGTTTTCCATATAATAAGATTGGTCATATTGCTTCAAGATTTCCTAATAGAGAACACAAGTACAAGCCTAATAAATTCAATTCTAAATATCAAAAGAAGTGATATTATGTTGCTGATGAAGGTATGACTAATGATGAATCTAAAAAGAGTGAAGATGAGATTGCATTTATTTCTATCAAAGATGAAGATCCTACTTTTGTAAATGAAGAGAAAGCCTTGGTTTCACATGTGGATAAGAAGGATGAATGAGTTATTTATAGTGGATGTTTACAACACATGACTAGAGACAAAAACAAATTTGTAAATTTGGAAAGGTATGATGGTGGTGTTGTTAGTTTTGGTGATGATACTCCTTGCATGATCATAGTAAAAGGTTCTATTACTCTGTATGGTAAGAATAATATTGATGATAATCTACATGTTGAAGGTTTGAAATACAATCTTTTGAGTGTTTCTAGTTGATAAAGGATACAACCTACAATTGAAGGATGCAATGTGCAAGATTATTGGAAGATATAGAATTAAGATTACTATAGGGAGAAAGACTAAAGGTAGTGTATTTATTTTGAACACTTCTGAGAGTAGATGCTTTATTGCTAATATTGATGATAGTTGGTTGTGGAACAAGAGATTTTTTGATGTGAACTTTGATAAGATTGTAAAGATAAGTACTATAAGAGTATTTAGATATCTTCCTAAACTATTGAAGCTTGTTAATGCAATGTGTAAGGACTGGTAGTTGGGTAATTTGACTAAGTCCACTTTTAAGAGAAAGAGTTATTCTTCAAGTGGAATTATGGATTTGGTGTATACTTATCTATATGGACTTGCAAGAACAATAATCTATTATGGGGACATGTATTTCATTTACTCATTGATGATTATTCTATAATTATATGGGTTAATTTTTGAAAGAGAAGTCTGAAGATTTGATAAAGTCAATATTTTCAAAGCTATGGTTGAGACTGAAATAGGACTGAAGCTAAAATTTTTAAGATCATATAGAGGTGGAGAGTTTAATTCTACTGAATTTAACACTTTTTTGAAGAGAATAGAATAAAGAGATAGATGTCTACTCTGCAAACCCCACAACAAAATGTAATTGCAGAGAGAAGAAATAGAACTATTCTAGACACTTCTAGAATCATGATGATTGAAGGAAATTTTTCATAGATCTATTAGAGAGAAGTTTTTAGCACTACATTATACACATTGAACTAAGTGCAAATTAAGCAGGGAACTGGTAAGACACCTTATGAACTTTGGTATGGTCATGTTCGTATAGTAAAATATTTTAGAATTTTTGGATGTAAATTTTATATCATAAGAGATGAAGACCTAGGGAAATTTTATCCTAGATATGATGAGGGATTGTTTCTTGGTTATAATACAAGAATCAAAGCATATAAATGTTATAACCAGAGGTTGAAGAAATTAATTGAAAGTGCAAATGTGAAAGTGGATGCAATTTTTCAGAAATAGATCGGATCTTGCAGATATGAATTAGATGAAGAAGAATGAAAGCACAAAATAAGAATCAAAATTAGAATGGATCGGTAGAATATAATGAAGAAGATGCAAATGATGAAGAAGTGGAAACAGAAGAGTCTGCTAAAAAAGAAAATCAAAAGTCTCCAAGGTATGTAAAGTTAAATCATTTAGAGAGACAAATGATTGGTGATAGGAATCAGGGTGTTCAAACTAGAGGAATAATTGCTACAAATGAATTTTTTATTTACTTCTAAGATATAGCCTAAAGATGTTGATGAAGCAGGTAAAGATTAAAGTTGAGTTAAAGCAATGGAAGAAGAATTATAATACATTGAGAAAAATAAGACATAGGTTCTTGTTCCTATACCTAAAGACAATAATGTGATCGATACTAAATGGGTATTTAGAAACAAATTGAATAAAGAAGGTGAAGTGGTTCAAAATAAAGCCAAACATGTTTGCAAGGGATACTAAAAGATGGAAGGAATTGACTTTGAGGATACCTTTTCTCCTATTTCTAGAATTGAAGCTATTAGGATATTTTATGCATATGATACTTACAAAGATTTCAAGGTATAGCAAATGGATGTTAAGTATACATTCTTGAAAGGAGAATTGGAAGAAGAGGTACACATTGAGCAAGGAGATGGTTTTCCTTTGACTGATGAGGGTGACATGGTTTTTAGATTGAAGAAAGAACTCTATGGATTGAAACAAGCACCTAGAGTATATAATGCAAGATTGGATAAGTATTTACTGACACTTGGTTTTAGTAAAGGTACCGTTGATAGTAATTTTTACTTCAAAATTGATCATGA
Organism: Thuja plicata; assembly: GCA_018584345.1. Lineage (NCBI taxonomy): Eukaryota > Viridiplantae > Streptophyta > Pinopsida > Cupressales > Cupressaceae > Thuja > Thuja plicata. The sequence goes on along the minus strand of MU223303.1, from coordinate 212,760 downwards.
TAACATTTTGATTGTTGAAGTATTTGTGGATGATATCATCTTTGGTGGAAGTGACAAGTTGAGTAAGGAATTTTCTGATGAGATGCAAAAGGAATTTGAGATTTCTATGATAGGTGAGATGAAAATTTTCCTTCGGCTGCATATTACACAAACAGATAAAGGTATTTCCATATCTCAGTCTAAGTATGTGAAAGAGTTATTGAAGCAATTTGATATGGATGATTAAAAACATGTTGGTACTCCTATGATTACTGGTTGTAAATTGACAAATATTGATGATGCATCTTATGCTAGTCAGACAAGATACAAATCAATGATCGGTGGCTTACTATACTTGACACAAACTAGACCATATATTATAAATGTTTTTTGCATTATTGCTAGATTTCAAGCAGAATTGAAGGAAACACATGTTGTTTCTATTAGGAGAATATTCAAATACTTGAAAGGGATAGTTGATTATTTCCTATGGTATGGAAAGGATGATGATTTTACATTGAGTGCATATATTGATGTGGATTGGGTAGGAAATGTGGATGGAAAAAAGAGCACAAGTGGTGGAGCATTCTTTTTGGGTAAGAGATTATTTTCATGGGAAAGTAAGAAACAAAATTTTATTTCACAATCTACTATTGAATCTGAATATGTTGCTACTGCTATTAATTGTACACAAGTTATGTAGATGAATGAAATGTTGAAATATATCAGAGTGACTATTGATGAGCCTATTACTATTCATTGTGACAATTCACCTGCTATCAATATTTCAAAGAATCTTGTGTTGCATTCAAAGACACATCACATTTCTATTAAATATCATATCTTGAGAGACAAGGTTAGTGAGAAATAAGTCATATTGGAGTATGCATCCACAAAAGAATAGATTGTAAATATTTTCACAAAGCCCTTGCCAAAGGATACTTTTGAGTATCTTCAAGGTAAGCTTGGGGTGATTTACCCTCCTGATTAGAGCTAGAGATGCATTAAGATGCATCATCCCAGTGTTCTTATAGATTATTATTAATCTAGATTGATGTTTATTGTGGCTACTCCTTAGGGGTAGTAGTGGTTAATGTATAATGGTTAGTGGTTGAGAGTTGTTTGTTTAGATTTTTTGGCCTCTATGACTTAGTGCATAAATGTGCCTTTGTCATTGATGTCAAAGGGGGACAAATTCATATGAAAATCACGTATGAGACTATGAGGGATAGATTATCTAGTATGTTGGGGAGAGATTTTTTTTTGATTGAGAAGGTTTGTTAGAGAGATATTGAAACATATTGCGGGTACTGTTGATATTGTTTCTTTGTGCATTGACTTAATTTTTCACATCATATGTTTCCATCAATGCTTAAGGGGGAGATTGTTGAGATATTTTTTAGATTATGCATTATGTTTTGGAATTAATTTTTTGTCATTAATGTCAACATATTCCAACTATTGGTGACAGTGTTCTTGAGATGATCAGTGAAATGATTTATGTGGTATGACTACTATGTTGAATATCAGATATTGCGAAGATGGTATTGTGTTTAGGGAGGTTTTTACTTGATTTATTTCAAGTAGAAATTTTTTTTGATGATGATTGGAGTGATCTATGAAGGATCTATCAAAGACTATTATTTTGGTTGTTTTTTCAAAGATAGTGTTTCAGTAATTGGATCGGTTATGCAATATTATTTGTTGCTAACTTGGTGGTGAGTTAAGGACTTAGATGTGTGTCCTCAGTTTGAGTGGTTCATGATTTGGATGCTAGCAATATATTTTTATTTAATGACAGTGGTTGTTGATTAGCGTTCCTAATGAAAAGTGCAGAGATGAGTATGATTTATGAGACAAAGTTGTTCCTGTTGACGTTGTGGTATTTCATGTTACTTTTTTATTCTTCTTGATCATGTCCTATTTGTGTTGGTGAATTGCGTTGGATTATTTGATCAAAATTGAAGATTTTTATGTAACATGATTATGTTCTTATTATTCTTGACTAACTTGGTGGTGTAGCATAGTGTGATGGATCGTGGCATGATTTATGAATCTGGAGCATGTTTGAGGATGTTTCTATGGGTCATTGTTATGTCTTAGCCGACATTCAATGGACCACATTGAGTATTGAGTTTATTTGCATTAATATTATGTAATTAGGTCCCTGGCCAACCTAGTTGAGATGAATTGATGTAATGTATATAAATATGTAATCATTTGTAATTGTGAAAGAATGTAAAAAACATGAGATGTTGAAGAGAAGAGGTATGAATGGAATATGCAATTGAGGTAGGAATTATTGTACTTCATTGGAACTATTTGACATATCAGAGATGTTGTTTGTCAGTTCATGAGATTAGACACTATGTCCTTTATGATTTGAGATCAGAGATTATTGTAAGGCAGTGAGCCTTCCTTGGGATTGAGATCCTTGTTTTATTTGAGTAGTGAGCTCTAGGTAGTGTGCCTAAATGTATGTGTATTACCCTTTGTAATAATCCCAACAGGGTATAGTGCTTTAAACACAGTACATTCATCTTGTGGGTTTGATCCCCACACTATGGTTTCCCCACTAGTAGATTTGAACCCAAATTTCGACCAAAATTTACGACCAAAGTGAAAAATGGTTTTAAAATTTTCTTTTTTTTTTTTCCTTCTATGCCCGTGTTGGTCGAAAATTTGAACCAACACATCCCGTGTTGGTCAAAAATTTTGACCAACACGGGGCATAAAAGTGAAAAAAAAAAA
>MU223303.1:180305-200716 GCA_018584345.1 Thuja plicata | reverse complement strand
TCCTGATGATGGATTACAGAGTGATCTAAAATGATGATGCTAAAAAACACACACAATCAAATCCAAAATGAACTTGCATTACAATCCATTTGTAATGCAAGTTCATTTTGGATTTGATTGTGTGTGTGTTTTTTAGCATCATCATTTTAGATCACTCTGTAATCCATCATCAGGATGAGAAAGTGCAGGATGTATGCAAAATGTCAAATTATAGGCAAGGCATGCGAACTATTTTATAGAACGCCTAAAATTTTTTTTGACCAATCATTGGTCAAAATTTTCCACCAATGATTGGTCGAAATTTTCCACCAATGATTGGTCAAAATTTCCACCAATGATTGGTCAAAATTTCAACGAAACCCCAGCACAAATAGCACAAACAACATGCACAATGTTTGACCAATAGCTTGTGGAACTTTCGACCAACTGTTGGTCGAAATTTTGACCCACAGGAAGATGGTCGAAATTTTGACACCAAAAATTTCGACCAATTTGTTGGTCCAAATTTTGACCAACTTGAGTCGAAATTTCAACCAATATTGGTCAAAAATTGGGGTCAAATGTACTAGTGCCCCTAACAGGGTTTCCACATCAAAATTATTGGTTTTATGTGTTTTTTACTGTGTTATGTTCCTCCATTGATGTTTATCTTTTAGATATGAGATTACGTTGGTAATTTGGTTAAAGGTCTTGAGTCATTGGGCACAACAGATTCACCCCCTCTCAGTTGTGTGTGATGCATTTATTCTAACAGCTACTATTAGCTACATTTGTTTTGTTTGTTTGTTCATAGGTTTTGTCTTCATTGTTATTTAAAGCTTCCTTCTATTGGCAACTTGGATGGATAACCATTCTTGTCTTGTATAGGCTCTAGGTTGTTTATAATTTTTGCCCATTTCAAATATTATTTTCTACCTTCTTGGTAATCAATGTATTTCCCATGATTAGCTTCTAGCTTGGGTTTTACTTTGTCATTTCTCTTTTTGGTGGGGATCCTAATATATATTTATTGAACTTGTTTTTCATGCTCCTTATCTGACTACCCATGTTTGTCCTCCTCATGCTTTCTTCTTTGTCCCCTACAAAGATCCCTTCACATGTCTTTAAATTAAATCAAAATTATTGTTTGTTTTAGACCTAGTTAGGGTGATATGATCCTTTTTCAATGGCCCATGTCCACATCTTGACTGCTTACTACAATATTTTGGTAGTGGGTTGAACTGATGGAGTGTTTTTTTGTGGGTGCATATCTGTCTTCACCAATAAATTGATGACATATTTTATGATTTAATTTCATTCTAGGTGGATTAGTACAATTTTTCAAGAATCTTGTGACCCTTGTTCACATGTTTTCACAATGCATCTTGTGATCTATGCTCATATGTCTTTTGATTTCCTCTATATATGGTCTTAAGTTTAGTTGGTTGTTGACACAAATCTACTTCATTTTATCCATGCTACATTATTGAATACTTCTCTACTATTCTAAATTCATTTCCAGTGTCTAGGTTCAACAAGGTTCCTTTTTCATTGGCTTTATATGGTTCTCCATTTCAGTGTGAACTGTATGTGTTTGAACAAGACTATCTTGGAACAATGTTAGTGTTTCTTTCAATTAGAGGATGCAGATGTTTGGGAAGCTATTACTCAGATCCTTCAATACTATATTGGTGGTGAAGACAACCACCTTCATGATGACTAGATTCATTATTTTTTCTTCACTCCCTTGTTACAAATAATTGTATTCCCTGATTGGATATGCATGGAGGGAAAAAATCTAGTATCCAAGTAGTATTGGTAAAATATTGCTTAAGCCTTTGGAGGAATTGATGTTGGTACAATCTCAGGCCATTTAAGAGAATTTTTTGACCTTTTTGTCGAGGGTAAGGTTGATAAAATATAAGAGGAATAGATCCTCTTCAAGTCATGTGTCATAAATGACAACTTTGAAACAATGAATATGTTCTTTGCAAATAATGAGGACCTCTTTTCTGAGGCTCATAATAGAGTTATTTGTGACTTCTTCTTTGGCCTGGAAACTATGGTGAATGATTTTAATCCAAGGCTGCCATTGAAGTTCACTAAGTAGTAATATCTCCTCTCTCAGTTAGTTTTGTGCTCATTATCTTTTCCTATCTAGTCCCTTTTTTACCTCAAGATTTGAACTTAGCTCCTATATTTTTTGCATCCCTTCGATATTAGTTTTTTTTCAGTCTCTTTTGTTGCTTTATGGGTTTATCCTTGCTCCTATTTTTGCATCATTTTATTCTTGTCATGTAGTTTATATATATTTCACTATTATTGAATGTTTCCCTTATCTAATATAATTCATGCTTAATGCATTTTACTCAAAAAAAAAGAAGAGAAAAGATAATGTGTAGCTAACTACTAGCTAAAACTATTAAATGCACTATGAACAATATTAAATAAAGTGTAGCTAATAGAAACTAACATCTAGTAATATGATATGTCAACTACATAAGTGAAACTAAGTGTATGCGAGTGGAATACAATATCATTCACACAAAACCCCATAAGTGCAACTTAGTCAGAAGATTATTATACAATATGGGTCTCAATAAGGAGGCCATATTTGATACCCATGCATAGCTACAATGCAATGTAATGCAATAAAATCTCTCATAAATGAAGAAAAGGAGAAAAAAAATATGGGAGAAAAATTCTCTCAAAAAGAGAGAAAATGAAGGGCTAAGAAGCCTCTAAAATAATGTCCCAAAAACATGAACATCAAGAACATAATTGAAGCACAAAATAGTTGTAGACAAGTGTGAAATGAAGATTGGTTATGTTTTGTAATTAAAGAACCTCCTTTGAAACATGATGACGATTAGGATCAAGAAGACAATAATTTTCACGAGTGCCCCAAATGGTACTACTCAAATTATTATCAAATGACAACAACCACAAAACATATGTCAATCAAAAATACAAATGACATATAAATTTATGCGAGTGACCCCAAATTTTTTTTTCAACCAATGCAATTTCATGAGTGATATCATCATAACTACTCAACTAAGGATATAAGGTTTCATTTACAAAATAAGAATGCAAGAGTGTCTCAAAAATCTCTCCAACAAAAACCAAGGAAGTATTAGAAAAAAAATATAATACCCGCCATAATGTTGAGTACGTAGAGGCATGATAGGTTAACTAAAACTATTTGTCACCAAGAAATGTATGAAGGAGAAGATACAACATCTGAAGTGATAAAAAGAGTATGTGTAACTGAAAAAGTGTTTACAACTGTGAGGTACACATGCATGAGGCAATAATTTCAGAGATCCTACTATTGTTGTAGAGGAACACTCACTTGACAAAGTTGTGATGGGAAAAAAATGAAATACTCTACACAACCCCCCAACAACATTGTATAAAAAAATTTAAGATAATAATATGTCACAAGATTTGTACAAAATCCCAAAAATACATGAACAAGATGTGACAGTTTATTACATTTCTACAAAAGAATCCACTTACAAAAGATGTTCAAAAGATTTATAAGGACAAACAAATTGTATATACATATGAAGCATCTAAAATGAAGACAAAACATGCAACCAAAATGTTTCCAAGTGCTAAAAAAACTAATAAATTAATTAGAGTGTCAAACAGAAAAAATATTGAATTAATTGTATTTGGGAAAATAGGGAAATACTACATATATAGAATCAAGGTGCTCTAGAATACCTTTTCAATGCTACAATAATTGAGAGAAGTATAGAAATTGGTCAAACGATATGAGCTTGGGAGCCCAAAATAAACTACTAACTTCGATAGGCTACAAAATAGACCAAAAACAAAATCTGCAAAATTTGCATGCACCACTAGATAGTGTATGAAACCACCTTTAATATTTTATTTGCCAAAAAATGATTTTGTATGCCCAAGTTATGGTTGTTTGAAACAAATCACCTATATGAAGCCCAAAAGTGGTAAAAAAGGGCCCACCCCCTTTAGTACCTAGGGTATAGGGCTTGGGTTTGGTCACTCATGTGACCTAATGTACTATCATGAAAAAAATAAATTTCTCCTCTAGAGTACCACTAGTGGATAAGTTCACACAAGATGAAGGAATCAAAAATCAAGAAAAGGTGGACATGGGGTGTTGGGGGTTGGTAGAAGCTCCATGCACCACCCCCTACAAACCATGATGAGTCTACAATTGTCATCTAATATTGAACAAAGGGAGCTCATAAGTATTCAAGGAGAAAACACCATATCTCCATTACCAATGTGGGATACAAAGCCCTTCACTTTCCAAAAAACTACCATGTGCCATTGAGTGGAAAATAAAAATTTCAAACCACCATGAATGTAAACTTAGGGCCAAAAAAATATTTTTCACATCCACAAACTCTTGTTCATCATCATCTAGCTTAATCAAATTCTCACCCATTCCAAAAAAGTAACATTTGTATGGAAACTGTGGTAAACACAAAACCACAAGCAAAGAACACAAAACTTTGGGGGTATATACATGAGGAAAAATAAAAAAATCCAACCAAGGAACATACTTTGTACCCACATAAATGAGATCTCCAAAAATTACCACACCACGAGTTTAAAAAAAATGATGGTTGAAAATATTTCTCTTGGGTTGATGAAAAATGAATAACCCAGGGGTTTATACCAAAACCAAGGATCATACACCTAATAAAACCATGAAACTACCACACACTAAATATATACCAACAAAGGAAATAGTGTATCGAGTGGGTTGCAAAACCATTTGGTTATGGAAAGACTACAAGTGCAAAAACACTCAACTACCGACTATGAACAGATAAAATCAAGCAATAATCCAACCCATAATTTCCACAAAATATGGATGTTGTGGGCTCCATCGAATGTGAAACTACTTAAAGAAATGAGTCATGCTTATGGAGAAATGAATTTCATCTCCTAAAAAAAGGGTAGTGAACAAAAAATAGGTTGTGCATGAATACAAATGCACTTTTTCAAAAAAATAAGTTGCTTGGCCACCATCTACAATTCCTCATTTCTTTAAAGAACATGAGAGATATTTATTGATGTTATCAAGCTCGGACGATCCAAGAATGGACTGTCCAAAATTGCAACCAAACAACACTCATAGCAGAAAAAACAACAACAACATAACAAGATATATCAATATCAACTTATATTATCTTAGAATTCCAATTACAGGCAACATGACGGGTTGTAAGGCCTTCCCAGATACGACCAATACATAAATAATTTCAACAAGATCTCATAGGATCCAACTTCGCCAATCTACCCTAAAGCTAAGTGGAAGAAACTAGATCTAAACTTGTGATCGCAAGCCACCAAGTAATCTTTTCTATCTTAACGACTTACTACTATTTTATTTCCTAAATTGCCCTCCTAAATGATACCTACATACTTCCTTTTATACAAAACAACCACAAGTCGGATTGTAAAGAAACATTAAATGACCTAGTCAGCCATTACAATCCATTATGAACAAATACTAAATGCACCAGTTGGCTGCAAATAACCACCAAATACATAGAAAAAAACACCAACTCAGATCTAGGTCCACACAAGATCCATTGCATCAAATCTACATGCCTCAGAACTCAGCATGATCTCAATGACCCCCTCAAATCACAGATGGAATATCCAATGCCTGCTCAATCCAGAAAATTCAGTCGGTGAACTCCATCAACCGAGACCCCAAGTCGGTACTGAGCACTAGCAAAGCCACCGAGCCCATTTGGTAAAGCACCAATGCCACTAGTCACCGAGCCAGACATTAATGAGAAGAATACCTCTGAAACAAAGAATACCACTGAGTAATATGCATCTGAGTAAGACACCATTGAGCTAAACACACCAACAATCTACCACCAAGTAGTGTAATACAAATTAGAATACCACTAAACACTGAACACCGATTTGAGTCATTGATTCCATCGGTGAAGCAAAACATCTTCCAACTAAGAACTACCACCAAAGTGACCGAGCACCTCAGGTCTCCAATCGAGTTTACTACTAAAACCAAAATCAAACCAAAACATGTTTTTGGTGATACATGATTGCCAACTACCCAGGATGATCCTGCATCAGACACCCTAGGTGCGAAAAGATGTTCTCAATAGCTTGACAAACATCTTTCAGGATTCAACACATAGATCCCAAACTGATTCTTGATGTACATGTCTTTAGAGTCCTCAACTGAGATACTCTTTCCTTTACTCCACTTCTGCAAACTCTTTCCCACAATAGACAACTGATTTCCTTGCCTCCTCACATCTTTCCTCGGGTCACTAAAGGTTTTTTTTCCACTCTGATCTCTAACCCTCTCAACTTCCTTCAGATCAACCCTACCACCGATGCTCAGATTCCTCCTACCAAGCTTTTTATCCTTCAAAGGAATCAAGGAAAACTTCTTTCCATCCTTCTCAATAGTAAAGACATTCTTCATACAGTCATGCACAACCTTACAATCATACTACCAAGGTCTACCACGCAACACATGAAAATTAATCATGTCTACAATATCACAAAATACTTCATCCCTATACTACCCAATCTAAAAATCAACAAGACACTGCTCTCTTACCTCCAAAGCATACTCATTTGTACCCAACTTATCATATAAGGAAGAGGACGCCTCAACCTTTTCAAACTAAGTTTCTGAACCATCTCCTCAGCAACTAGGTTATCAGTTTTCCCTCCATCAATAATTACCTTACAACGTTTACCATGAGACTTACACACAGTCCGAAACAAGTTCTTCCTCTGACAAGAATTAGCTTGCTTTGAGGATAGAAAAGTTTTCCTAAGCAAGAGAGTCACACCCTCCACCTTAGGTTCATTCTCAATAACCTCATTCATCATAACATTTTTATGACTACCAACCTTCTTATCTACATGAGGACATTCAAATGACCGATGTCCTTCTTCACCATAGTTATAAAAAGTACCTCTAAATACACCTCTACCTATCTTTCTCCTCAGTTCAACAGGTTTTGGTTCATCTTAAACTTTCCGTTGATCTTTTACCAAGTTCTCTTGCTTCTCTTTCCCTTGGGAATTACCATGATGTCTTCTTTTCAACCTATCTTTTTCCTTCAATGCATACTGATAAGAATCCTCCTAAGAGTCAATCTTCAACATACCAATCTCATCCTAGATATTGAATCTCAGACCATTGACATACCTCGCCACCTTTTCCTTAGAAATTTATCTATGCCCAGACCGAATAGTCAACTTGTAGAACTCCTCAGTATAATATTCCATAGTCATCTCATTTTGTTTCATATTTTGTAATTTCTTAAACAAATCAAGTTCATAGTCAGTAGGAATGAACTTAACCTTTAGCTTTATCACCATCAACCTCCACCAATTGATCTTCATCTCACCTTCTTCTTCTCAGTTCCTCTGCAACTCTTTCAACCATAAAGCAACATTCCCTTTCAACTTAGTCTATGTCAACCTCACTCTAAGTGGATCTTCAATGTCTTCCATCTCAAAGTATTCTTATAACTCACCAATCCAATCAATCAGATCCTTGAGTCTCAATATAACTATAAAATTGGACACCTCCATTCAATAGCTTGTACTCAATCGAGATCTAGATCTCTGCAACCAATCATATCTGTCAGCTCCAAATCTCTCCATCCAATCAGCTTTGTCATCTCCACTAGATCCAGAAGCTTCAAAGTTTTCACCAGGTTCTTCATAACCATCATCTGTTCTGTGACCTCTATGTAATCCAACATTTATGATACCTTGTATGATTTCATTCTTCATTGCCACCATGTCAATTCTAAATCTTTCTATTATCCTCGCTTCCACATCCTCAAAATTAAGATTTGCAATTGCCCTAGGATCCAATCTTCTCAGATGGATCTCTCTAGATAGTTTAAAACATTAAGTTTCACAAGAAACAAACTTGCTCTAATACCACTTGATATAGTCAAGCTCGGAGGATCCAAGAATGGAATATCCAAACTTACAACCAAACAACACTCATAACATAAACAACAAAAATACAAGATATATCAATATAAAATTATATTATCTCAAAATTCCAATTACATGCAATAGGTTAGGATGTAAGCCCTTCCCAGTTATGAACAATGCATAAACAATTTCAACAAGATCTTGCAGGATCCAACTTTACCAATATACCCTATAGCTAAGTGGAAGAAACTAGATCTGAACTTGTGCTCGCAAGCCACCAAGAAATCTTTTTTGTCTTACCCACTTACTACTGTCTGCTTTCCCAAATCCCCCTCCTAAATGATACCTACATATTGATGACATGTAACTGATTGAATGTTTGAAGATGCTAAGTTGATAACCAAAATGCAGAAGGATATTGCAAGACATTAAATCAATTAATGGATTGTATTGTCATTGATGTCAAATTGATATAATCTAATTGGTTATAATCAAAGTGTGAAAGACTTCAGAGAATCAAAGAGATAAAGATTATGCTTTCTGTAATGCATAAAAGACAAGCATTTACATTGTGACTACAAAAATTGACGGTTAGTAGAACCCAATAGATAGAGATCATTGACAGTCAAGTCATTGTGATGCCTGAGCAAGAACATTGACAAGGATTACCAATGAGCAGAATCACAAGAAAACCCGACGGCCAGAAACATAGTGTAAATCGATGGAGAAGCCCGAGGAGAACCAGAGTGTTGACCATCGCTATCAGTGAGTTAAACCAAAATTAACTAGAGTTCAAAAATGAAAAAATATCTAGCTGGTAGAGCTAAATATAGAGTTAACTGGTAGTTATCATTGTTTTCATCGACAAGATAAGCCAGAGATAAGTAATTGATTTAAATCTATTTTGTCTAGTTGGCAAGAAGATCTCAATGAGATAAAACAAGAGTTTTGCTTTAAATCTGATTGGTGAGAATTGTAGATCATGCCCAGATCAAGAAGATCAAGAACCTAACAATGGTGATATCATGTCTATTTAAGAGACAAATCAATTCATTATGAATTGGTGTGGGTGAAAGAATGAAATAGGATGCTGAAGAGAAACTTCATACAATGTTGATCAACAAGTTGAGGAAAGAGAAAAATAATTCTGCAGATACCGAGCAATAGAGAACAACATCACTGAGAAGAATCAAAGTGGAGCAAAGGTATAAACAAAGTTATATTGATCAGAATAATTTTGTGAGATTACAATAGATCTAAAAATCTGCAAGTATAAGTTGTATATGTGAACAGATCATATTGTTTTAGTTTAACCATAGATTCAGAAAGTCTCTTAACTGAGCAAGATTTAAAGATCCTTTCTATATTGAGATACATCCAATGGAGTATAAAAAATTTTGATCATGAAGATAGCATGAGATGCCAGATACCTATTGACTACTCCCATATAGGTGCTAAAAATAAATGCACAATCCCAAGCCCATTTCAAATTTGAAGGCTTCCTGCCTTGTGAAGTCGACCCTTGCGGGGTGTAATCCTGAAATCACTATAAATTCATTATTGGTCCCACTAAGAGGGGGGGGGGGGGGGAANAAGAGGGGGGGGGGGGGTGAATCAAAAAAATCAAAACTCAAACACTTAAAACTTAACTCACTGATTCACTCGGTAAATGTTGAATACAATAAATAACCAATTCACCAAATATGTATACAACATAAGCGTCAATCAATCATTCAAACTTAGAAATATCAGATTAACTCATTAACATATGATATAAATCACTTAACACCAAGTTTAACTCAGTAACACCATATTTAACAAGGAAACCCAATTTGGGAAAACCTTTGTGGGAATTGTAACCCACAGTAAAAATGTACCCTTCTAAAGTACGCTAGGTTAATAACTTATCATGTTAAAGATTACAAACACATTTTCTAAATTGACCCTGTTAGGGGATTTACCTCAGATTTGTTAATATCTTTACCCTATTAGGAGTGGCCTTATTAGAGGTCTTCAAACACTCTTTTGTAATTTCACCTAAGTCTAGGTTTTAAAAATAGGATGATTAAATACAATCGGTTAAGAGATTTATCTGTTACAAATATTAATAAGCAACAGTAAACTTTGATTTGTAAAAATAGAAACTCACTATGCTTAGATCAGATCCTTTATGATCAATTGAATACTAGAATCACATACTCCATTGATCTCTTTCTTAGACTATAGATTCTTTAATCTGTCTTTCTCTTTTCTACTTGGTAAATGTTGTTCTTCAACTTCTTTCTTTATTTCTTGATAGTATTTGTAGTAGGAATAATATCATTAGTTTTATCTTTGATCAAAGAGAAAGAAACCTCTCTATGCTCCTTCATCTTTATAATATCCACTAAAGGTACTAACTCCTTCATGTGAGATAGTGTATGTTTCATGTCAAAAGCAGGAAAACACAAAACATCCCTACTGGAAACCTTACCTTTGCTTTCTTTGGATTTCTCTATTCCTTGATAAATAACAGGAGTATCCTTGATTTTCACCTGAATATTATCATCATTTTGGATTGGGGGTTCAATAGAACTTTCCTTTATAGAAAATGAACCATGCTTTCCCTAATCCATAGCTATATTTCTATTTCTTAAATTATAAGCACTCCTAGCTTAAGAAATTGTAGCAACAGTGAGAGACCTCACTTCTTCATTAATTTTTCTCTGATGCGAGGGGCTAAATTCTTCCCCATGTATACCACTTTAGGGACAACCTTTGACCCTAAATTTAATTCTTCAATGCTACCCAATTTGACATCAGATTTCTTAAGAAAGTGACCATCATTGTCACTGAAAATTCCCTCTAGTTGAACCAAACCCTTAGGTATAACATTTGTTGGCAACTGAACAACTTCAGTCCCAAAAATAGTTTGCTTGTTATCTATGGTTTCAACTAAAGCATTGCAATCAAATTTTTGGCCCTCATAATCACCCAAACATTGAATGAACCAGAGAATATCCTTTTCATCCTCAAAAACCTACCAACTACATACATTATCAGGAATTACAGGTCTGATCTTGGTTTCAATAGTAGATATCCCAACCAAATTTATATCGTTATTCTTTATTGCTACATTTACTAATAAATCAGCCATAATGTTCTTAGATATATCTTTCCATTCTATTTGGAAAGCATAAAAAAACTCAATTTTATCCCATACTGCATGCTTGTACAACTTCAATCTATCATTTTTAGCAGCAAATAGGGATCTAATTTGGGAGAAAGCTAATTCAGAGTCCCCAAATACTCTTAACAATTTTATGCCATGTTTTATGGCAACCTCTAAGCCCAATAACAATGCCTCATATTCTGCAATATTATTTGTGCATTGAAAAGATAAGAGGAAGGAATTTTTAAATGTAGTACCTAATAGAGATATAAAAACAATACCAACTCTTGATCCTTCCTTGGAGAATGAACCATCAAAGTACATTCTCCATATCTCAATTTGGTGTGATTGTGACTCCTTCACAATTGGGTCTTGATTTTCAACTTTGGATCCATCTTGCTCAATCCTAAAAATTTCCATATCAATATCAACAAAATAATTGAGACCCTTAGGATCCCTCTTTTAAATTATCACTAGAGCTCATGGCTCTCTATATAATTTAATACCACTCCCATTTATATGGATTGTAGCATATGAGAGGTTCGATTGCAATTGTCCTCCAACTGATGCTGCCCACTGTCTAGACAGTAACATACCATAATGTGGTGGTGTATCAACCACAACTACATCCATCTTAAAAGTAGCCTCAGGAAAAAAAATCTTCACTTCTATGCCATTTAAGGTTCCTACAACATGTACCTCTCTATTATCCACAACAAAACATATTCCAAAAGATGTGTCAACTTTTAAACCCAATTCCTTCATAACACCACAAGGCATCACATTTGCTACTGCACCAGAATCTGTCATACAATTTCTTATCAATTGGTCATTCACCAGCAATGAGAGATAAAAAGGATCAAATTGAGAGGGATCCTAAGTAATAATTTTCCCTACATAGATTTTAGGAGTCTCCTTCTCCTCGTCACTTCCTTTTTTCTTGATAGTCTCTATGGTAAGAATAATATCATCAATTATATCTTTGAGCAAAGAGAAAGCAACCTCTCTATGATACTTTATCTTCAGCATCTCCACTAAAGGTATTGACACCTTCATCTTAGATAGTGCATGTTTCATGTCAAAAGTAGGAAAAATCAAGACATCCCTACTGGAAACCATACCTTTTCTTTATTTGGATTTCTCTATTCCTTGATCAATAATAGGAGTATCCTTTCTTTTCACCCAAATATTATCCTTGTTTTGGATTGGGGGTTCAATAAAAATTTATTTATAAACAATGAACCATGCTTTCCCAAATCTGTATCTATATTTCTATTTCTTAAATTATAAGCACTATTAGCTTGAGCAATTGCAGCAACAGTGAGAGACCTCACTTCTTCATCATTAGGTCTTATTACTTGTGTATGTTCATCCCTTTCATCAACAACATTTATAGTATGATGCATGACATAATATGGTTCATCACCTTTTTCTTCAGCATGTGTCATGAACATATTGACTTTAGGTACTTCCTCCTCTTGATCACTTTTCTCATCCTCATCCTTAGTAGTCCCCACCAAAGCTTATGCAACCGCACATAGAAGGACAGTGCTCCTAAGTTTATCATTGGAGAGGGATCAATTTCTCTTAATGGTAAAACTAATACTAATAATGTATTTCTTGTTGATGGACTTAAGAATAATTGGTTGTGTGTTGGACAACTTGTAGACAAGGATTATCATTTGAAGTTCAATGATGGAAAATGTTCTATCAGAAGTAAGACATGAGATTTGATTGCATCTGGTACTAAGTCAAGAGGTAATGTTTTTGAGTTGAACACTACATAAGTTTCTTGTTTTGTTGTGAAGGTTGATGATAGTTGGTTATGGCATAGAATATTTTGTCATATAAATTTTGATAATATTGTGAAAGAAAATATGACTAATAGTGTTAGAGATCTACCAAAGATTGTGAAACCTGCTAACACTATGTATAGAGAATGTGTGATGGGAAAACAAACTAGAAAAAGTTTTAAAAACAAATCTCACTCACCAAAAGGGAAGTGGGATATGGTGCATACAGATCTGTGTGGTCTTACAAGAACAAGATCATACTATGGTGAAAGGTATTTCATACTTTTTTTAATCACTTTTCTAGGATGATGTGGGTTACATATCTTAGAGAGAAATCTGAGGATTTTGATAAATTCAAATGTTCAAAGCAAAAGTTGAGAATGATTTAGGTTTGAAGATAAAATGTTTAAGATCAGATCGAGGTGGAGAGTTTACTTCAGATTTTTTCAATACCTACTGTGAAGAGCATGGAACATATAGACAAACATCCACTCCTAGGACACCCCAATAGAATGGGATTGCAGAGCAAAGAAACAAAATTATATTAGATTCCGCTAGAACTATGTTTCTTGAAGTAAATGTGTCACATGTTCATTGGAGAGAAGTTGTTGGTACTGTTGTTTACACTTTGAACAAAATTCAGATCAAAGAAGGTACTAATAAGAATCTTTATGAACTATGGTTTAATAATGTTCCTATTGTGAAATATTTTACAATATTTGGTAGTAAATGCCACATTAAAAGAGATGATGACATAGGAAATTTTGATGCTAGAAGTGATGAAGAGATCTTCCTTGATTATTTCACTAAGAGAAAATCTTATAAATGTTTTAATTTGAGATTGAGGAAGATGATTGAAAGTGATAATGTGAGGATTGATGAGAATTTTCAGACTTAGAAAAGAATATATGACTATAGCCAGACTTCATAGAACAAAGAGGTTACTACAAATCAAGAAGAACCTTTTGAGATTGATCATGAGATCGAGGTATGTTTGAATGGATTCAAATGATTCTATTGAAAATCCAAACACACCGAGGTATGTTAAGAAGAACCATCTTGAAAATCAAATTATTGACAATGCAAGGAAAGACGTGATGACAAGATGTAGATTAAGAGATGAGATTTATTTTATTTCTCAAGTAGAACCAAAAACTACTGACGATGCATGTAGAGATGAATCTTGGAATAAAGAAATGTAGGAAGAATTGGAACAGATAAAGAAAAATAACACTTGGGAATTGGTTCCCAGACCTAAAGATAAGAATATTATACAGACTAAATGGGTTTTAAGAAACTAAATAAATGAAGAAGGAATGGTTGTAAGAAATAAGGCAAGACTGGTTTGTAAAGGCTACTCGCAACAAGAAGGCGTAGAATTTGAAGAAAAATTTTCTCATGTTGATAGGCTTGAGGTAGTGAGATTATTTATTTCTTATGATGCACACAAAGACTTTAAAGTATATTAGATGGATGTGGAATTTTCATTTCTGAATGAAGATCTACAGGAGGAAGTATATATTGAACAACCTGATGGATTTCCTCTATCAGATTATGAGGACATGGTTTCCAAATTGAAGAAGGCTTTATATGGAATGAAACAAGCACCTAGAACATTGTATGCTAGAGTGGATAGGTATTTACTTCATCTTGGTTTTAGAAAAGGTAATACAAATAGTAATTTGTACTTAAGAACTAGTGAAGATGGAATTTTAATAGTTGAAGTTTTTGTAGATGATATAATTTTCGAAGGTAATGATTAAATGAGTAAAATGTTATCTAAGGAAATGGAAAATGAATTTGAGATGTCGATGATTGGTGAAATAAAAAATTTCCTGGACTACAAATTAATCAGAACAAGAATGGAATTTTTTATTTCTTAGACCAAGTATCTTAAGGAAATGTTGAAAAAGTTTGGAATGGAAGATTGTAAACCTGTTGGAACACCTATGGTTGTTGGTTACAAGATTACTACTAATGATGAATATTAGAATGTTTTTTAGAAAAAGTACAAATCTGTGATTAGATGCTTAAAATATCTGACTCATACTAGACCAGATATTGCTAATGTAGTTGGAATTATGGCAAGATATCAAGAAGATACTAAAGAGACTCACCTTGTTTCTATAAAGAGAATATTTAGATATCTGAAATGAACACTAGAATATGGTTTATGGTATAAAAAATATGATGATTTTATTTTTCATTCTTATACTAATGCTCATTAGATAGGTAATGTTGATGACAAAAAGAGTACAAGTGGTGGTGCATTTTCTCTTTGGAAAAGATTGATTTCTTGGTTAAGTAAGAAGCAGGATTGTATAGCACAGTCTATTTTTGAATCAGAGTATGTTGTTGCTGCTATAAATTGCACACAAATTTTTTGGATGAAGCAAATGCTAAAGGACATTGGGATAAATTTGGATGAGCCAGTGATTATTCATTGTGATAACACTAGCATAGTGAATATGTCAAAGAATCCAGTTATGTATTCAAAGACTAATCATATTTCAATTAATTATCATTTCTTTAGAGACAAGGTTCAAGAGAAGGAGATTGTATTGGAGTATATTAGCATAAAGGAACAAATAACAGATATATTTAAAAAAAATTTGCCAAAGGATACCTTTGAGTATCTCAGAGATATTCTTGGGGTGAGAGCCCCTCCTTACGAGAACTAATTGATGTAGGAATGCATCAGTCCAGTGACTTTCAAAACTATATCATTTTTTGGACTTAATGCTTGGATCTACTCCTCATGGGGAGTGATCGAAGGAATACAATAGAACACATTTGGGTGATTAAGAACCTGGTTGTTTCAGGCATGAAGATTTGAAAAAGATACACCTTGTGGGAGAAAGAAAGAGTAATGAAACCCTTTTCCATTGATGTCAAAGGGGAGACATTCAGTGTGAAAATCCCTACTATTTTGGGGAGAGATGTGAAGTGGATATTGAAAAGATTATATTGAGATAGGTACTTTTGGATTGATGTATTTTCTCATATGTTGCCATCAATTCAAAAGAGGGAGTTTTTTGGAATTGGATTTTGTTGTAGTTGTTAGCATTCATGTTTTTTCATTGATAACAACATATGTTTTTGATGAAGACAAACAAACTGGTTATCATTGGTGCATGGATGACTGATAGAAGTGTACAAACTCTATATGAATGTTCCAGAGTATGACAAGATGGAATTGTGTACGTGGATAAGCTATGATATTATATATAGGGTTGCTTGAGCTCATGTTTCTCTTTGTTTGAGTTACAATGATTTTAATGAAGACTGTTTGCACAAAAATGATAGTGAATTGTGAAAGAGTTAGTATCTAAGTTTTAAGGATAACTTGGGTGTGAGAACAATTCATGTTATGCGAGCTTGAGGAATTTTAGAAGATGTGTCAAGGAATATTTTTTATAATTATTGGGTTGTAATACTCTTGGTGATGTCAGTTGTGACGTGTGTTCTGGAGAAGACCTATTTGGGTCTGACTTCATAGATGTAGCATGTATTATGGATAGCGAGCATGGATTATGGATCTTGGATTATATTTATTGAATTTTAATTGATGGTTACTTTTTATAGGTTTCATGTGTATCTTAGCAAGGGTTATGTAATTATTTGTGCATTGGGGAAGTCTTAATTGGATGGCCTAATTGCTTATTGTAAACTTGTATAAAGGAAAAGTTATGTTCTTTTATGGAGAGTGTGGAATGGGACAGAGAAGTGTGGAGGTTGTGAGATTGTCTTTGTGAAGTCTTCTATATGTAGAGAAGAGGTTGTGATTGAAGAACTTCATTGGAAATATTTAAGAAAAGCTATTGCTATTAGTCAATTCATTAAATTGCATATTTTCTATACATTTTTATTTTAGATAGTATGTCCCGAAGGTGGATTTAACCTTCTTTAGGCAGTGAGCCTATTATTTCTCTTGACTCCTAATAGGGTCTATCCTTTAACAGGGACTGTGTACTATATGAAATAATCAGCTCCTAACATGGCTAAATCTCCTAACATGGATACTATACTTTCAGTGCATTATTTGTGGGTGCTAATTCTCACTGGAGTTTTTTCCTTAACAGGGTTTCCTCGACAAAAAATTGTTGTGTTATGGTTTTTCTGTTAATGTGTTGAAAATTGCATATATCTTTTGATTTTTAAAGGTTGAAGTTTAAAGATTTGGCACACAACTAATTCACCCCCATCTCAATTATTCTGGTAGACTATTATTGCTAACAATTTCCTCCAAAATAGGAACAAAATGTTCAATCAAAGAAGTAGAATTGGGAGAGGGGAGAACTTGAACTACATTTGGAAAGATGATAGATGTGATAAAATAATTGTCATCAAAGAGGTAATGAAAATCCACCATGATATCCATAAGATCTATAACATAAGACTATACAAATACAAATGATAATTTTGATATATAGGAATCCCAAGTAGTTGTGTTTGGAAGATGATGAATTTCCTACTACAATAAATCAATATAAGTAATGAATTTAGCAATACTAATCTCATCAAGAGAAATAAAATATGAATATGTGATCCTAATAGGACGAGAAGAAGCAAGAGGATAAGACTTTGTATCATCAATGTTGGATCACAGAGGAGAACAACCTATAAATAATAGACACTTCACAATTCAAAGAGAACTAACACAAAGAGATGTTATTGCACCAAATGTGAACAATGAATTGAGACAATGAGGTAATTTAGAATGATTAATTTAATAGTGTATTTATAGACAAGGTGTTATGAGGTAAAGATAATCTCTAGTAAAGGAAGGTCACAAAATGATGGAGCAAAGCTTGGGTGGGAAAAACCCTTATCCATGGAGACCTAGTTATTGGGGATTAGTAGACAGATATCAAAGAAACCACAAAGGAAAATGGACTCTCAAACTGATTTGTAGTCTCATTTTTGGCATTCTACCCAAACAAAATTCCTCTCTAGTGTCCACCATCAACCTCATTCCCCAGCAATGCGGCCCCGGGTTTTTAGGGCATGAAACAACCCACCTTTCTCAATCAAGGGAACCACATGTCTTTCCAGCACCAAAATGACCCTTTGAAGAACAAAAAGAAATTTATAACAAGATACACAACCATTTAAATAACAAACAATCTAGAATAGGTTGTGGGAGGAGACCCAAGAAATACCATTTTGGAGGCCCTATCTCAGAAGCTAAACCCTCCAAACCAGTCATCCTTTGGAAATGTATTCACAATATTATTCAACAACCCTTGTAGCATGAGAGTGATCCTACACCAACAAACATAAGTAGAGCTATGAAATATGACAATCTTAAAGTCACATTTTTAGTAGAAACATTAGCACCACAAGTTGTAGAACGCCAAAAAAGGGCTCTCATAGGTAAGTCCTAAAACTTTGTACCTCACCTTGTCAAGCTTTATTCTTGGTGTTGTACCTCTTGGGAGGGTGTTCTTTAAGTGTTCTATATTGATCACAAGGAATTTTTTTCATTGTGGTATTCTCAAATAAATAAGAGTCAGACATGGATGATTAAACCAAATCTTTGTTTATGGATGGTTTTTGTCTCCACACACAATCCTTAAGACCTCATATTTACTCTTCATCATCCCCCATCAAATATTATCTATTTTGGATTATTCTCCCTTCTCTTCCACTTGAATACAAAGATAATGATGTTGTCCTCCTTTACTGTTATTGATCATCTTTCATTGTTTGTGGTCATTGTATAATTGCATTAGAATTATCATTGTTTCTTTATTCATGCTCTTTGTCACTGTCTTTCAACTTTTTCCTTTCACTGCCATCATACATTGAAATCAATGTTACTTGTGACTTTCATGAAGGACTTTTCTATCCTCTATTTTTGTGTATCCCCTTGACTGTGGTTCATGAACCTTGCATCTCTTCTTTAATTAAAAGTCACTGTCAAACTTCCTATATGACTACCCTTTTATCCTTGGAATATTGATGAACTGTTAAGTGTTGTAATCTTTATGGTTGTTTTGAACCTCAATGTTCACTATTCGGTATCCTTGTGTTGTAATTGTATTGAACAAAAAAACTATTTAGAATTATACCTTTGTGATTTGTAGCAGCCATTATAGCTTTTGCTGCTCATATGACAATCATGCCTTGCTTATGGAACATGAATGACCTTTGTGAACTATCATTTCTCATGTGCTCTTCATGAATGCCCTTTAGTGTTTGGAAAAAAAAGCTTCATTAGCTTTAATAGCTCCATGACAATGCTTAGTCTCTTGCTTCTTAAATTGTTTTGGTCATTTCCTTGAGTGATTTTTACATTGTAACAACACTATTAATTCTTTTTTCTAACTAGTTAAGGAAAATAACAAGTTAATCTCTAACTGCAATTTGTCCATTCACATTTTTTGAAAGTATTCTATTTGAGTTGTCCAGTGTGCAAAATCAAAAGACAAAAACTAGTCCAAGGGTCCTATATTTTCTAATATTATCTAAAAAATTATGTAATTACATCATGTTATGTTTTTGTTTCTATGAAATGAACTCCTGAGTGTGATTGTGGTTTACAAAACTTCAACTTCTAAAAGAAAATACTCAATATCAATGGTTTTCTTATATATCCTTTATGTGTGTCTAACTTGTTTTAAATTTATAGGGTGTAAAATTATTACAAGATGAGATTTCTAAGGGTATTTCTAAATGTGATGGTTTTTCTTGCAATCAAGATGACCTTTTTTTGACCGATGGAGCAAGTCCTAGGGTAAATTAGACTATAGCACTTGCTGAAGAATTTGCTAGCCTGAATTCTTATAGTTTATTTATAATAGTCCCCACAAGCTTCCCGCTGATTGGGAAGGTATGTATGCTTACTATTGTATTGGATATGATGCACATAGGTTCATATGATGATGTAGTTACTCATAAGGTTAGAAAATGATGGAATTATTTTTCCAATTCCACTGTATCCACTGTACTCAGCATCTCTTTCCCTTCATGGTGGGAAACTGGTATGTATGTATACAGTTGGTTAATTTTATAAGAAGAATTGGTATTCTTCACCTTTTTGGAAATTTTCCCTATAGGGATACCTTCTGCATGTTTGGTTCTCAGTGGCTCTAAGTGTGAGTGTGAAACTGGGTACCTGTTAGATTGACACAAACACTTCAATAGATCATTACTTTAGCAATATGGGGTTAGTGAAAACACGAAAAACACATAAAACCCTCTAAAACCGATCTATTGCCTTCTAACGTAGGAAGAGTATGACCACCAACATATCAGCCCTCAGAATATGTTGATGAAACAGTGACCAATACAACCTATGTATGAAGGATTTAATTTAAACAAGCTGAATGATGGCAAAAGTATGCAAGCTTACTCTAAATGATGAAATAACACTAACAATTAGTTATGAAATGAAAATAGAATGTAATCCTATGATAAAACTAGCAGCATAACAATGCAAATTTGATCTCTATGGAAGGCTTATTTGCTCTCAAAACAGGCTTCTATTTATAGAAGAATGGGAGAGAGAGGGGGGGTACAAGGTTCAT
>MU223303.1:103167-172266 GCA_018584345.1 Thuja plicata | reverse complement strand
CATTAAATTGATTAAAAGAATTATGCCAAACAGTAACAGGGTCGTTTGGACATAACTCGAGGGTATGATCACACTTAGGGCAAATAGGGTCTATAGTTGCGACAGACCGAAATTAGGTGGTTACACTAAGAAGGTTTACAAACTAATCATTTTCTATATTTGTAGGTTCCATACTACTTAAATGAGGAAATAGGACGGGGATTGGAAATATCTAAAGTCAAAGAATAGCTGAAAGCATCTCTCTTAAATGGAATTGATGTTCAGGATATTGTTGTTATAAATCTTGGAAATCCCATGGGTCAAGTGAGCCAAATTTAATTCAAAGCAATAAATATGGTATCAAAATTTTTAGAGATCCATATTGGACCAGTAATGTTATGGAATTTTTAGAGGCCCGAATGTACTTTAAGCCTTCTATGCTCTATCATACAATAATGGAAAGTGATAACTCGATTGCATGTCTTCTAAACAGATCAAGCATGGTTAATTGGAAAAATGGATTTGTAATCATTCTCAAATTTTTAGTCTTTGTAACACTCTTAATAACACTTGAAATTTCATGAAGGTTCAATCAGAGAAAAACCAACAAGAGATAGTGTGGTTTTGCAAGAGTGAAGGCTTGGTTCTTCTTGCTGACGAGGTAGCTCTTTTAATCACATATGACTATCCATTTACAATTTTATTTCTTTGGTTATCTATGATTTATTGTAAAAAATAAATTCTCTATCATATTTTGAATTGATAGTGACTCACTAGAATATGAGGACATGAAATCAATTCTTGAGTTATATACAGTGGAATAGTTTCCACCAAATCAGAGTCAGGAAATTTTTTTTTTATCTAACTCTAGGAAAATTTAAATTGAGTTAGTATTTGGGAATCACAAGTTTACCAGGACAATTTTTATGCGGATAATAAAGAATTCCACTCTTTCAAAAATATTTCAAGGACTATAGGCTAAAACAAAAAGGACATTTGTTTTATATCTTAATAGTCACTATCCAAAGGTACTTAATTACACTTCCAATACACCTTTATGGTGTCACTGTACTTAAAACATCAGACTAGACTGTATGCATGGTATGGTTATTCTTTAAAGAGTACTAGCTCAATGGAAGAGCACCTACTTTACAAGTAGGAGGATGGCGGTTTGATTCCATCATGCCCTAATATGACTAAATAAATGACTAAATAAATGAATAAATATATGACTAAATAAATGACTAATTTAATGACCAAATAAACGACCAAATAAATGACCAAATAAACAACTAAATCAATGATCAAACCAATAACCAAATAAATGACCAAATAAGCGACCAAATAAATGATTAAATAAACGACCAAATAAATGACAAATAGTTTAGTCATAAATTTGGTCACGAGATAAATGACCGTGACTAAACTACCACTGATCATGTGACCAAATTTGGTCATTTATCTACAATTTTTGGTAGTTTATTTGGTCATATATTGTTGTTTTTGTACTAGTGAACTTTCAAAGAGAAGGCGATGACAAATGTTATTGCTCATGCAAGAACTGTAATGGATTAAAGACAAGAAGAATCAAAATCAAAACAACAAAGAGACATTATAGGGAGAATGGTCACATTAAAGGGGGGTTTGATTATCATCCATTGGTAAGTTCTTTGTTATATTTTTTTCACAATTAATATACATATGAACCATGGAAGGAGGTTTGATTATCACTTTGAAGGGGGGTTTGATTATCATCATTTTTATATAGGTCGATCTCCCCAGTGTAGTATGTGATATGGACCACCACATCTCAGAGGAATATGGGGGTGTGAATATAAAGGAACATGGAGGTGTGAGTATTGAAGCTAAAGATCATGATCTCATGGAAGATGACGATCATGCACCAGAAAACACATTTGAAGATGATGGTATGAATGCATTGATCATTGACACATTTGGTACTAGTGCTTTTGGTACTGATGATGATGATGATAATTATTATGATGAGGATGAAATTAACATTTTCCATGATATAACTCTACTTTAGAAGGTGAACATGGCCCTTTACGAAGGCTCCCAATCTATTCTTCTCTCTTTTGTATTGTTGTTGGTGAATTTGAAGGTTATGAATGGTTTATCCAACATAGCAATGTCATGTATGCTAAGGTTTTTCATATACATCATTATAGTCTATAAAAGGTGAAACATGTACCATTAAGATTGTTTATAGTAACGACTTATATTTTTTGATGTAGATTGATAGGTGAGTTTCTGTTACCACCATCAAATGTTCTCCCTTGCTCATACCAATAATTATGTGCCACTATGAAATATATTGGAATGGAGTATCAAGAAATAGATGCTTGTCTGGTAGATCATATTATTTATCTTAAAGAACACAAAAATGCAACTGATTTCCCTGAATGCCATACGAGAAGATATCAAGATGATCAAATGACAAAAAGCTGCCTCACAAGGTTCTTTGTTACATCCCCATTATTCCACGTCTGAAATGATTATTCAGGTGCAATAGCTTGACACAATTTATGGATTACCATGCACGCAACAAGAGTCAAGATTCCATTATTCAAATGCCTGCAGATGGTTCATCATTTATGGACATAGAGGAAAAGTGGCCACACTTTAAAGAAAAACCTCTAAATCTCAGGCTTTTTGTGGCAGCAGACGGTGTCAATCCATATAGAGAGATGAGATCTGTTTACTCGGTGTGGCATGTTTTTGTGATCAATAATAACCTTCCTCCATGGATGTCAATAAAGAGGGAGCACATTATGTTGACAATGATTATTCTAGGTATTTTATTATTTTATTGTTATCTACATGTAATTATAATTCTTGGATTGAAATAGCCACAATAATTATCTGATGTTGTTGTTAATTCAACTAGGTAAGTACCAAGTGAAAGATATGAATGCATATATTGCGCCTCTTATCGACGAGTTGTTGGTGTTATGGGATGGTTTCACTATGTATGAAATCTCTAGACCAATTGGACAAAGATAATTTCAATTCCATGCAATTCTTGTGTGAACAATTCATGATGCTCCAGGGTTGACACATTTTCGTGGTATGTTATGGTGAATTTTAGTTGTACGCGATAATTCTAATTCTAAAAATTAACATATTTAATCCAATTGTATCGTTATCTTGTAGGTCTTAAAATAAAGGGAAATTTTTTATGTCCAATATGTGGTCCAAAGATGAAATATCATCATTCCAAAAGTTTAAGAAAGCAAGTGTTTGATGAGTATAGGCACTTCCTCCCTAGAAATCTATTAGAATAACTCGGGGGGGGGGGGTGGGTGANTGAATCAGTGGCCTCAAAAATATTCTAATAAATCAAACCAAAAACTTAGTACCACAATATTAAGCCTCTAGTTATCTTTAGTCCTACAATATGAATGCTTTGAAATGATCTCAACAAATAACTACTACTCAAAGTTCACTGTTAAACCTTATTCTTAATGTTTACTGAATAACAGTCTATCATTTACCGAAATATAGTAAATAACTTAGAGTTTACCAATCAATCCTATTTTAGTAATGTGTAAAGCAAAACATGAAACAAATGACTCATAAACACATTTGACACATGGATTTTTAACATGGAAACCCTGTTAAGGGAAAAATCACTTGGGACTGGTAACCCAAAATTTTCACTCTTCTGAAGTGAGCTTGGTGAAGAGCCAACCCTGTTAAAATTTACAAACATAGTGTTAGGTGTGACCTTGTTAGAGGATTTAAATAGAATAGTTTTTCACTTGATATCTGGTATCTCTTTGCTATCTTTATGACCAAACCTAGTGTAGTTTGTCACTTGATATCTGGCATCTCTATGCTATCTTTATGACCAAACCTTTTATTACTCCTTAGGATGTATCTCAATATATAAAGGATTGTTAAGTCCTGCTCATTTAAGAGACTTTCTGATCCAATGGTTAAATTGAAACAGTAAATGATCTGTTCACATATACAACTAAGACATGTAGATTTTCAAATCTATCGTAAGCTTATAATACCTTTCTGATCAATGTTTCTTTTCAATACCTTTTCTCCACTTATTTCTTCTTAGTGATGATGTATTTCTTTGTTGATCAGTATCTATAGAATCATCTCTGTTCTTCAAATTTTTTGATCATATCTAATTGAAGACTTCTTTCTTCATAAGTTTCTTTTTAGCATCCTTTTCTCTATTCACTCCCCTAATTCTTAATGAATTATCTTGTCTCTTTATAGACATAATTTCACTATTTCTAAGTCCTTGACTTTCTTAATCTCGGTGTGATCCGCAATTCTATCATTTCTTTCTTTAAAACTTTACTTCAGTTTTATCTCGTATATATCTTTTGACAACTGGAATAAAAATTCTTTAAAACTCTAGCTTATCTCTGGCTTTCAAATTTTCAATGAAAACAATGTTTAACAACTAGTTAACTCATTTAGCTCTTTCCAGCTAAGTCTTTTGTCATTTCTGAACTTCATTTCTTTTTGGTGTTTAACTCCTTGTTGGCTCGGTCATGACTTCAGTTGTCCTCAGACATCTTTGTCTGTCTGTCGGGGTTGTCTGTCCATCGAAGTTATTTGTTCGTCGGGGTTGTCTATCCATCAGGTAATACTGTGGTTCTACCCGTCGATAATGCTTGTAGTTTTTCTCATCGGTAATTCTTGTTGTTCTACTCATCTGTAATGCTTGTTTGGGTTGCTTTCTTGGGTATCACTGTGACTTTTCTCTCGGGGTTCTCTGTCCATCGGTGTGTGTTTTTCACTTTGTAAATACTAAAATTTTATGCATTACAGCTAGCATAAATTTTCTCTCTGGTTCTTTGAATTCTTTGACATTATGTATATAGCTAATCAAAATATATCAAGTTGACATCAATGAAAATACAATACATTAACTGATTTACTGTCTTGCATTAACTTTCTACATTTCGGTGATCATCAACTTAACATCTTCAAACATTCAATTAGTTATGGTTCTTCAATCTCTCCCTTTGGCATTGATGGAAACACACTACATACTACTAATACATTATGAAATATATCAGTTGTAGCTCATCAAACTACCAACATTTTTGTTCTATAACCAATACAAATGTCTAGCTCTTGGTAAGCTCATATAGCTTAGATTTATTTCTTGCAGAGTACTTTCTTCAATCTTCAATCCCTTCAATGGATAGATGTATCAACTTCTGATTTTGTCTCTCCCTTTGTTATAACTTTTGTTTCTGATATGTGCTCTCCCTTTGACTGTTCCTTTCCTTAATCATCTATTTTTCTTTTGACAATAATCTTTCCCTTAAGTCATCTCTCCCTTAGGATAATCATGCTGGATATTTCATATGTAATCTCTCTCCCTTACAGGTTACATCTCTCCCATCTGGCTATTCTCTCCCTTAATCTCCCTCAATTCATCTCAAGCCATCTCTCCCTTTGACAACAATGCTAAAGTTATTTCTCTTTTCTCTTTATTTAATATATTCCTTGAATTTCCTTTCCATCATCAACATAGCTCTGTATTAGCCAAAAATATCTCTGGTGTTCAATGCAGATAAGTACCTTGTTGTGTACATATGTGTCTTTGTAGTCCATTTATTTGCTTGTAGATCAACATGAATGATCTTCTGATTATGTATAGGTTGATGCAACCTCCTAGTCAGCTTAGTGACCAATAGACAAGGGTTGGACCCCTAGTCTCTGTCTCAGGTACTCAAATGTATCTTTAGGCAATGGCTTGTTGAATATGTTAGCTAATTGTTCCTTGGATTGAACATATTCTAGTATCACCTCTTTCTATTGTACTTTCTTTCTTATGTAATGATACTTGATAGCAATATGCTTAGTCTTAGCATGCATGAATAGATTATTTGATATGTTTATTTTACTAGTATTATCATAATAAATAATCATTGGTTCAGGAATTTTCATATTCATACATTCTAGTAATTGTTTGATCCATGCAATATTTGAGCAGTTTGCAACAACAACCACATATTCTGCTTCTGCAGTAGACTGTGAGACGCATCCTTGCTTCTTGTTGATCCATGTGAAAATTTTGTCACCCATGAAGAATGCTCCTCCAGTTGTGCTCTTCATGTCATCTAAGTTTCCAGCCCAATCAACATCTATATAGACTTGAAGCTCAAATTTTCCATTTTTGTTATACCAGAGACCATAGTCCTCGATATTCTTTAGATATCTCATAATTCTCTTGACAACATTCATATGTGATTCTATGGGATTAGGAGAGAATCTTACAACTATTCTAACTGCATGTGCATTATCTGGTCTAGTATGAACAACATACATTAGTTTTCCAATCATTGATCTATACAGGGTCTCATTTAGCTCATTTGACTTATCTTCCTTTTTCATCTTACATCTGGTTGCCATAGGTGTTCCAACTATCTTTGAATCTTCCATCTTGAATATCTTGAGCACTTCCTTGATGTATTTGGATTGTGTGATATATATGTTTGCATCTTGTTGAAGAATCTATAGACCAATAAAGAATTTGATCTCCCCAAACATTGACATTTCAAACTCTTTGCTAATTTCATTAGCAAATGATTTACATAACATATCATTACCCCCAAATATGATACCATGCTCTAGGTGCTTGTTTCAATTCATAAAAGGCTTTGTGTACTCTAAATACCATGTTTCTCTTGTCAGGATCAACAAACCCTTCTGGTTGTTCAATGTATACCTCTTCCTCTACTATTCCTTTTAGGAGCAAACTTAACATCCATTTGGTATACCTTGAATCCTTTGAATGCAACATAAGCAAGTAAAATTCTTACTCCTATTCTGACAACGGGTGCAAAGGTTTCTCCATAATCAATACCTTCTTCTTGTGCATACCCCTTGCAGACTAACCTTTATTTGTTCCTTGTGACTTCTCCATTCTCATTCAACTTGTTTATGAAGATCCATTGTACCAATTACATTCTTTTCATTTAGTCTCGGTACTAGTGTCCATGTCTTGTTCTTCTCAATATGTTCTATCTCTACATTCATAGCACTGACCCATTCTTCATTTTCAAGTGCAGTATTAACAGATTTAGGCTCAAAATAATAAATTAAACATCTAGTGTTTAGTGACTTAATTCTTGTTCTCATTCTAGCCTTCTTATCTCCTATGATCTGGTTCTATGGATGGTGTCTTATGACATACTTGGAAAGTATCATTTCAACTCTTTGTTCATCATTCTGATCATCATCTTGACCTTCATTGCTTGGTACATCATCTTGAGTATTTTCCTAATTTTTGGTAATTGTAGCTTGATATTCGGGTGCATTATTCTGTTGTTTGGGAGTGATACATTATTTCTTGGGTGGAGTGTCAGGTTCTTCATTATAGACAAACTTTTTATAGTCTTCTAGTTCTTTTCTGCTTTCCTCATCATTTTTCTCTGCATATCAATCTATTCTGACATTTCTGCTTTCAATTATCTTATTAGAGGACTTGTTAAGACATTTATAAGCCTTGATTTTGGTGGAATACCCTAGAAATATTCCTTCTTCACTTTTGCAATCAAGCTTTCCATTTCTATCACATTTGAAAAAATAGCATTGACTTCCAAAAATTTTGAAGTAACTTACATTGGGTATGTAACCATACCATAGCTCATAGGGTGTCTTCTTGGTGTCTTTCTTTAATTGTACTATGTTCAATGTATAGATAGCAGTACTGACAACTTCCCTCTAGAAAGCTTTTGTGATGCTTTTCTCAATCATCAGTGTTCTTGCACAATCAACAATGGATCTGTTCCTCCTTTCAACAATCCCATTTTGTTGTGGTGTTCTTGGTGCAGAAACCTGTCTTTTAATTCCATGCTCATTGTAAAAATTAGTGAATTCATCTGAAATAAATTTCCCTCCTTTATCTGATATTAAGTATTTCAATTCCTTACCACTTTTTTTTCTACCATTGCTTTATACCATTTAAACATCTTGAATGCTTCTAATTTTTACTTTAAGAACATAACTGCCATCATTATAGAATAATCATCTACAAAGAGAATGAAATATATATCTCCATAGTAACTCTTTGTTCTCATGGATCCACATAGATCAGTATGGACTTATTCTAGAATTGCATTATATGTATGGGCTTTTCTC
The DNA here is from genome assembly GCA_018584345.1 of Thuja plicata. Classification (NCBI taxonomy): domain Eukaryota; kingdom Viridiplantae; phylum Streptophyta; class Pinopsida; order Cupressales; family Cupressaceae; genus Thuja; species Thuja plicata. The sequence goes on along the minus strand of MU223303.1, from coordinate 164,142 downwards.
TTGAAACTAGACTTGTCATTTTACCCTTTTGACAATTTTTACACATGATATGGTCGGGCTTTGACATGCTCGGTAAGCCTCTTACTTTCCTTTTATTTCTTATCTTTATCATGTTGTCAAAATTCACATGACATAATATCTTATGCCACAACCATATGTCTTAGTTTATATCCATTAAATAAGTGGTTTTAATATCATCAAGATAGAATAGGTTAGCTTTTGTTCACCAGTTCTGATCAACCTTCCTGATCATTGAAGATCTTTGCCTTCTTATTTTAAAATGCTACTCAATGACCTGTGTTATTCAGCTGTGAAACACTCAATAGATTATAATTAAGTCCTTTTACCCAATATGCATTTTTACATTTGATCAGGTTATTCAACATTATGGTTCCTTTACCTTCAACTAGACAAGGTGAGTCATTACCCATTCTTACTGATCCACCATTATAATACTCAAAAGCTTCAAAATTTTTTTTTTCACCAGTCATGTGGTGAGTGTAGCCACTATCTATAATCTAGACATCATTCTTACTAACCTTAGATATGAGCACAATCTCAACTTACCTTTATTCTTTGTCTGAATCATCCTTCATGGCTACAAATACCATCTTAATGTCTTCACCAGATTTAGTGTCAGTATCTCTAGCTTTTTTCTCAGCCAGGTAATAAGCTTTCTTCCCTTTGTCCTTATATTCTTGGGTATCTCTTCTATCAAATTGTCAGCTAGTTCGGTAATCTCTGTCATCACCTCTGTCAAACTTCTTTTCATATGATCTTTCACTACTTCTGTCATCTTTTCTTCTGTTAGGACATCTTGCAGAAAAGTGTCCAATCTCTTTACAATTAAAACATACAAGTGGCAATTTACCTTTGTATCTACCTTTTCCTCTCCGCAATCTTCTTGCCATTAGTGCTTCAATCTCATCAAGTCCTTGGTCATCACTATGAATTTCACTATCATTCCTCATAGTGTGTTTATGACTTGACTTACTTATTTTCAAAGAAGATTTGAATGCAGACTCTATAGATGGTAAGACACTATTGTCAAAGTTATTCATTTCAAATGAAATCAGTCTACCAATCAAACTATCTAGAGTAACATTATTGTTTTCTACTGCCCTCATTTATTTTATAGAAGATACTCTAATAGCATAGACATGCTATAAGGTTCTTAGGATTTTACTTACCACTATCTCTTCTTCAAGTACACCTCCAACTCCTCAGATAGCATTGACTACCTCTTTGATTTAGAAGCTATACTGGGTGATATTTTCTCCTTCTTTCATCCTTAGGTCATCAAACCTACCTCTTATGCTTTATGCCTTAGCTCTTAGTACATTATCATCTCCTCCATGTACCAACTTCAATTTATCCCACATTTTCTTTGTAGAAGTGTAGGTTTATGACATCTTCAAATTCAACATCGGAGAGTGAGGAAACAAGATCTATCATCATGCAATTGTGCTCATGCTTTTCTCTCAATTGATCAACTATGTGAGGTCCTATAGGAAACACATATTCAGTATCTAAGTATTGAGTAACGTCATTTCCAATACCCAATAGATGGAGTCTTATCCTTATTTTCTATGATGCAAAGTTGTCCTTATTTAACTTGGGCACATCTCGTTTGCTCATCTTGTGATATTTTGCTTAGGTCTTGAAACCTTCCTTCTAAGCACACAAGCTCTGATACTAATTGTTAGAATAACTAAGAGGTGGGAGGGTGGGTGGGGGGTGAATCAGTGGCCTCAAAAATATTCTAATAAATCAACCCAAAAACTTAGTACCACAATATTAAGCCTCTAGTTATCTTCAGTCCTACAAGATGAATGCCTTGAAATAATCTCAACAAATGACTACTGCTCAGAGTTCACTATTAAAACTTATTCTTAATGTTTACCAAATATTATTCTATCATTTACCAAAATATAGTAAATAACTTAGAGTTTACCGATCACTCTTGTTTTAGTAATGTGTAAAGAAAAACATGAAAGCAATGACTCATAAACACATTTGACACATGTATTTTTAATGTGGAAACCCTGTTAAGGGAAAAACCAGTTGGGACTTGTAACCCAAAATTTTCACTCTTCTGAAGTGAGCTCGGTGAAGAGCCAACCTTGTTAAAGGTTACAAACACACTGTTAGGTGTGACCTTGTTAGAGGATTTAAATAGAATACATTGTCACTTGATATCTGGCGTCTCTATGCTATATTTATGACCAAACCCAGTGTAGTTTGTCACTTGATATCTAGCATCTCTATGCTATCTTCATGACCAAACATTTTGATACTCCTTAGGATGTATCTCAATATATAAAGGATTGTTAAGTCCTGCTCAGTTAAGAGACTTTATGATCCAATTGTTAAATTGAAATAGTAAATGATCTATTCATATATACAACTAAGACTTGTAGATTTCTATATCTATCGTAAGCTCATAATACCTTTCTGATCAATATTTATTTTCAATACCTTTTCTCCAATTCTTTCTGATTGGTGATGCTACGTTTCTCTGTTGCTCAGTGTCCATAGAATTAGCTATATTCATTAGCTTGTTTGATCAGATCTAATTCAAGACTTCTTTCTTCATCAGTTTCTCTTTAGCATCCTTTTCTCTATCCACTCCCCTAATTCATAATGAATTATCTTGTATCTTTATAGACATGATTTCACCATTTCTAAGTCCTTGAATTTCTTGTTCTTGGCATGATCCGCAATTCTAGCCTTTCTTGCTTTAAAGATTTACTTCAGTTTTATCTCGTAGATATCTTCTTGACAACTGGAATAAAATTGCTTTAATACTCTAGCTTATCTCTAGCTTTAAACTTGTCGATGAAAAAAATATTTAACAACTAGATAACTCCTTCTTTAGCTCTTGCCAGCTAAGTCTTTTATTGTTTCTGAACTTCATTTCTTTTTGATGTTTAAATCCTTGTTGGCTCAGTCATGACTCTAGTTGTCCTTGAGCATCCTTGTCTGTCTGTCAGGGTTTTCTGTACGGTGGGTAATATTTTGGTTCTACCCTTCGGTAATGATTTTAGTTCTTCTCATCGATAATTCTTGTGGTTCTTTTTTTCAGTAATGCTTTCTTGGGTTTCTTTCTCGGGTATCACTGTGACTTTTCTCTCGGGGTTCTCTATCTTTCGGTGTGTGTTTGTCACTTTGTGAATACTAAACATTTATGCATTACTGCTAGCATAACTTTTATCTCTCTGGTTCTTTGAATTATTTGACATTATGTATACATCCAATCATATTATATCAAGTTGACATCAGTGGCAATACAATACATTAACTGATTTACTATCTTGCATTAACTTTCTGCATTTCGGTGATCATCAACTTAACATCTTCAAACATTCAATCAATTATGGCTCTTCAGAAATCATAAGTATTGAAGTGTGGAAAAAAATATTTTCAATGGGAAAGAAGAGACTACATCAAAGCCCCAAAGAATAACACCTCACCTATGGAAGTTGGAATATAATAGAATTTGAGGTAATATCATTCCACCTAATGGTTGATGTTTGAAAATTATATATTTCAATTGTGTTTTATTGTCTAATTATATAGTTGATGATCTTGAAGGTCGTGAAGACATCACTGACCAGCTTCCAAAGGGACTAAAATGTTATCCCAGAGAATTTAGTAGGCTTCCCTACTATGAAAAGCTACAAATTGTGCATTTGTTTGATACTATACATATTGGAAAGAATGTAACTGAGACACTGTGGAAACTATTGGATAGAAGGCGTGACAAAGTAAAACTTAGCAAAACTTGTAGTGAAGTTCATGATTCCAATCATGCAATGAAAAATATCATTGAATCAAATAGAAATGGAGACCAGATTAATGCAAGTGTTCTTCCTTGGTTATTAACAGAGAAACAAAGTAATTCCATAAAATAAGTTATTTGAAAAATTTGATTTCCTAAAGGATTTGCTGTGAATATAAGAAATATCATATAAAAGAAAAGTGATTTTGGGTTAGGGATGAAAACGCATGATTAACATACTTTCATCAAGGTAAGTCACAGTCTTTTTTATTTACAATATATTTGTGCAACTGCATTCAATTTTCATTGTATGAAATGATCAGTTGACAATTGCTACAGTATTTTCTACCCCTATTGCTCCCAGAGAACTTTGACAATAATATCAAACAAGTGATATATGATCTTGAAAAATACATGAGGTAAGAAGTGATATTTGTTCAATATATCAAACAAGTAATATATCGTAAAGTCTCATATTTATATATTTTTGTGTCTTGAATCCCTTGTAGGTGGTTGTCATCTAAAGAAATCCATAAAGAAGATATAAAATATTGGAAGAAAATAATTCCTCATCTAATGTGTGAAATGCAAAACTCTTTACCTCCAAATTTTTTCAATGCACAAGAAAACTACCTCATACACCAAGTTGAGGAGATTGAATTGTGTGGACCTGTACAGACTAGGTCAATGTGGATGGCTGAGAGACACTTGAAATTTTTGAAGGGTTTGGTATGACAAAGAGCACATCCTGAGGGTTCTATGGTTGAGGGATATATGGTATACCAGATGATGGTGTACATTACTCAATATCTTCATAATCTTGCAGCAAAGACCCATATAGATTGCATTTGGGATCTCGACTCCATTAAAAACTTTGAAGGGGAGTATTTGGTAGGCAACAATAGATTTAGGAAACTTAAAGGTAATAAATTAGGGGATGTTATTGTAGCTAATTAATTCTTAATCTTCAAAATAAATCTGTTGTAAGTCATCTATTTACTTTTGTACAGTTGCTAAAGAGTGGGATGCAATACATTTGTTTATTGCAAAAAATCAAGATTGGATGACAGTATGGATTGAATGATGTCAATATTATGGTCATAGATTAAAATAGGAATCCGTGTCTTGATTGGTCATACAAGCTGATCATAATGGAGATCCCAATGTTACACAAAAGTAAATAGATTTAGCATATGATTGGTGATCAAATAGGTAAACTATATTCTCATTCAAAACTTGATATAAATTGTTGTCGTTGGAATCATGGATTCCACATACCATATACATATTGTATCTATGATTGCAATAGCTGAATCTATCTTCAACTCGACTGCTACTTCATTCTATTTCTGATACTATTATTCCTGAACACATTTCAACAAACATAGTTGATCTTCCCTTTATCAATCATGAACAGTTCTTACCGATCACATCAATCATGATAATTGAATACATTGACATCAATGACAACTAATTTTGCCTTGACTTGTGAATACTATTCATATCTATGTGTGTGAAATTTACACCTTCATGAGATTAGTTTATTTCAATCAATTCTATGGAAGAAAAATAACAAATTAAGCTAAGAATTGAAAAGAAATCATTAAGCATCCCATGGATCTCTAACTAACCATGCTAATAGAGAGCTCTCAGCTTAAATCTCTATTAGTGACAGTCCTAGAATGAGAAAATTAATAATGGTATGTCTATCTAGTTCATGATTCTCTCAAATTGTCTCAATAATTCACTCAAGTGCTCTCACAAATGCTTGAAAATTCTCAAATTGCTTTGATATTGCTCTCAAAATGACTATAGTGTGGATGCTTTGCATTCTAATGTCTAGGATTGTTTATTCTTACAAAATGGCTTCTATTTATAGGATTTTGCCAAGTGTAGGGGGTGGAGTCAATTGATCATGGTTTAGCCTTGGTTGAGTGAAAGGCTTCAAATGGTTTCAAATGGGGGGACAATTTAAATGATTGTCTCAAAGCTTGGGACAAGATGAGTGGATGAAATTGAAAAGACCAAATGAGTGGTAGAGATTGCAAATTTGGAGTGATCCATGTACTTTGCCTTCTCAATTCTCATTGGTTCCTTAAATTCATGTTGAAAGATATTAGGATTTATTAATTAAATTAGCCATGTAGGGGAATAGGTTGGATTTGATTTTGTATTTAAAATATACAATTTATTGATTAAAATCAATTATATAGTTTGATTAATCCCTTTAGACTTATATTTAATTAATTAATGTTATTTGTTAATTGATCTTTTGATTTAATTTGATTTTGTCCCAGTTTGATTTAATAAATATCCATTTAATTTGATTTGGTGCATTTTGTTGAGATTTGGAGCAATTTGATGAGATTTGCAGATTTGGTTGATTAGAGAACACCTGACCAATTTTAGGTGTCTAATAATGCCCCACTTTGAATTGATGTGTAAAGTGCATTAGTCAAATAAAATTTGATGTCTTGATCACTCATTTGATGCCTGATTGATTGATACAAAACCTGATTGATTTGATTTAAAACCTAATTGATTGATTCAATTGATACAAAACCTGATGTGAGATAACCCTGATATGAAAATTGATGCGATGCCCTGATGTGAAACTAATTTGAAAAGGCATAGAATGCCCCACTGATGATAGCTTGAAAATTCAATTCCCCAAATTTGATTAACATATAATGAAAAATACAATGTCGAATCCTGATTTGATAATATGATGATGCCCCCTCAGAAATCAAAACAAATTGATGTCTGGATGAAACTGATAAAGAATAGATCCAATATGTTTTCATTTCTGAAAAGAATGATGATGATCCTGGCAAGAAAACATGCCCCAGTATGAAGAAAATGTAGATTAGGTCAAACTGGGTGAAAAACCTCTTCAAAATTAGGTCAAATAGTATAAATAGGTTGAAAAATCCATTTTTACTATTTATTTTCACTTTTTACTATTGATATTTTTCTATGATCCTCCTGAGATCTCTGATGATGGTGGTCCCTATTCGAGAGCATCGGTTTGATCAAGGGCATAGATATCAGAGACCTGCAGACTATGGACCTCCGGTAAGGTGTTTTGAACACCTTAGTGCATTTATTACTTTGTATGAATGCATTTATTGCTTTTAATCATGCGTGCTACAATAGATTAGGGCAATTGTTAGGCCAAATGTTGCGTAGGATATTTTAAATGATGCTTAGCAGTGCCAAATTCCACATCCACATTGTTAAATGATGCATATGCACATTGAAATTATGCGTATAGGTTAGGTCAAAACATGCTTGTGATGAATCAAATACCGCCTACAAAACCCTATGGAAAAACATGATTTTAAACGCTGCCTAGGATGATTGAAATGCTGCCTAAAAAGGGCAAATGATGCATATAATGAAAAGTACCATGTCTAATCACTCAATTCACACCTATGATAAATAAAATGACACTTAGCATGAAAAGACACATACACTCTGTGAAGTGAGGCCTGCAAGAAAAGTTGATGAAAACCTGATTTCAAAAAGAACAAACTGATTTTGATTGAACATCTCAATTAACAGAATGATTTACAAGGTAGATAGGTGTGTTTAGTAATGCTCCAAATTTTTTAGGATGTTAGAAAAATCACATAAATAGATGTTTAATATGTCAATCTGATTGGATAGAAAACTGATTGGTAGAATAACTGATGTATTGATCTATTCTCATGATCTAGAGTTAGGAACAATAGGTTGATGCACTCAAAAAAGAGAAAAGGATTGATTAGATTATTGTTGATTGACTTGCAATGATCCATTGATATGAAGATGCTAATATGATTCACTTGATTTACAAAATAGGCACGGTTCCATAAGTTATATGCATGGAGCCTACCATCATGGTTGCTTGATTTAGGCGGCAATCTGACTAGACTAGAGACGTGTGTGATTAAGAAGTGTGGTTTGTACTTCCTCCTTGATATACCTTAGTTCTAGCTAAACTAGGGACTACTCACAACTATGGAAAAGTGTTAGAACTCTAACCATAATAATTTTCACTTACCCCTTGGTGAGATGATGATCACACCCAAGGATGTATATAGATTATTACGCATCCTTACACAAGGAGATAGAGTTTATTACGATCAGGTATATGATGGCAATGCTTGCAGATGGATCTTTGTAGATCTGATGATTAGAGATGATACTATCACATGGGCACAATTCACATCATTTCCTACTTTTCCTACAGTTTTAGGTGTAGTGATTGGTAGATTACTTCTCCCTAATAGACAAGGTTGCAGATTCGCAGTTGGATGGGGACAAATCCTAGAGGACTTACTTGCACATTCTTGGAGATTTGATTGGGGTTCATGTGTTTTGGTACAATTGTATCATGATTTACATGAGATTGTTTATCGAGAGAGTGAAACTCTATTAGAAGGAGCTATTTTGTTACAGTTATGGACCTAGGAGCACATCCCAGTCTCTAGACTGATTTCAGCTCAAGTGCGGGGTCAAGGATGGCCATATGCATTCCTTTATGATGGCATGATTTTCTAGCATCGACTGGGCAAGGTTTAATACTACACAAGATGATAGATGATATCAATCAGGTCATCTGGAGATCTTACCTGGGTTGTGAGGGATAGAGAGAGGATGATGATGAGCTTCCTTATATTTTCTCCCCTCGATGGATGATTGGTTAATCACCTCTTTTGATTGAGAGATTCTTCTTTGGGAGAGTGTTAGAATAGTTTGGTAGGGTACAGGATATGTTGCAGGGTATGGAATCATATGATTAAGTATAGGTAGAGTGGTCCATGTGGGGAGCTCAGGTAGATTATGAGTTTTCCTATGATAATATTGATAGATTAGGTTTCATTAGGTGAGATATGTTAGAGTATGTTGTTGTGCTGGGATGTCTGTTGAGTACAAGGAGTAGTTTTCCTGACATAGATTTATGAGATACACAGATCTAGCAGATCCTATCCCTAATGTAGATGAGATGTCCATTGATGATGATGGAGGAGATGGTGATGGAGGAGGTCAGAGAGCACCTAGAGTACAACAGGCTCCTAGAGTTCTAAGAGATCCTAGGGACCAAGAGATCCTAGAGCTTTAGGCAGAGGATAGATCAGACCTCGGATGTGGGGTGGTCATGCCAGAGCTAGGGGTGGTGGTTATGCACCTAGATAGAGATAGGTGGTTCCTCCCATACCGGATACAACATGGGGTCATCAGAGACAAAGAGATGCCAAACAAGCACATCTTGATGAGGCCAGACAGGTATCAAGATCATAGGTCCAGGGACATCAGGTTCCAGTTATACATCCATAGGTTAGTTTAGCTCCTACAAGTCTAGTACAGCCACCTCTAGCTAGCAGAGTGGAGCAGGATATACATAGCCTATAGACAGTTTTCTCGGCTATGATAGCTCAGTGGCTCAGTTTAGTGCTATGATGAAGACATTTATGAGCAGAATGGATCAGATGAGCCAGGGTGCATCTACTATTCAGGTGCCTCCTAGGACTATAGATAGATCAGACAAAGGTCTAGATGGGCCAGGGGATACAGGTACAAAAGATGGATTAGGTTCCCCTACTGGGTCTTGATTGGAGAAAATTTGATATCGATCCTCAGGATGTTTATTTATGTACCATATGTATGATTGATAAGGACTTTGATGATGTACTAATTTTGTTGATGATGTATCATGATATACAGATATTTATGGACATTTATTTATGATGTTCTTTGATACCATGATGTTGTTATGATGTTGATGTAAAATTTATTTATATGCAGATCAATATGATTTCTATGATGCATTTACTTTTATATGCTATGGATGTAGTGTCTTATATATGACATAGATAGATGGATGCAAATGATTATGCAACTATTTCTATATGTTTTTTATTTATGATGAATGTAATGGTTATGCAATGCAATGGTAAAATGAATGCAATTATCTTTTTTGAATTTTGATGTATGCAACTTGGATGAAATGCATGTTTGTGAAATGGATGGAAAATGATTAATGCTTAATGAATCTTTCTATTTGTTTTTTTTATTTTCTGATATAAAAGATAATAAATGATGATTAAGGTAATGAATGAATGCAAAAGAGAATCTCACATCATTGATTTGAAATAAGATAATGTTGATGAAAATTATTCAATTGTGTATTGTCATTGATGTTTACACAAGTGTAGTGATTTTTACACAAATGTCTAATCCTATCCGAGCACAGACAGTGTTTTCCAAGCTCTCTTGAGAATTGAAGAAGACCAAAGTGATTTTCATTTCTAATTGAGTTCACTCAGGCATTACAGTTTTGGTCGGGCATTGAAGGATTTTAGTATTAACCAAGTTATGCTTTTAGTGACAGCCGACTAATAGTAGTTTATATTTTATGGTTAATTGGTTATATGCAGCCGACAAAATTAAGTTTTATTGATTATTTGGAAGGATATTAAGGCCAAATTGACAAGGCTTATCATATATATATTAGGTCAATTTTGGATTGAATATGTGTGAAAGTGATATGGTTTGTGATATGAAGTGTGGAGGCAAAATCAGATGGGATTCTAATTAAGGACAAAATATACAAAGATGCAATAGAATATCTGATCAGTGACGATCAAGTAATCAAAGCCAGAGAAGAGATCTAAATTAGCAAAGACAATTGCTTATCAAAATAGGTCAATCCATTTTTACTCTCTAACAATTGTAGCAGTGATCTAAATCTCTTAACAAAGTAGACTTAACAGTCTTTGTAAATCCTCTAACAAGGTGACATTTATACATTGAAGTGTTTGAAGACTCTAACAAGGCCACTCCTCACAAGGTGATTAAATAATCTAATAGGGTCACACCTAATAGTGTGTTATTGTAACCTTAAATAGGGTTGTCTCCTAACATGGCTCACTTTAGAAGAGTGAAAAACAATAACTAGTTGCAATTGGTGGTTTTTCCCATATTGGGTTTCCACGTTAAATCTTGGTGTTATTTGTGTACTTACTATTTTCTTTATGGTTTATGTTTATGCAATTAATCATTAAAGGATAATCACAGTTAATATCTTAACATTTTCTATGTTAATTGAGTGACAATAGAATATTTGTGTTAACCAAGCAAAATTAATAAATTTGTTTAAGACATCTAAGGGACTTGGATTTGTTTTTGTGGTAACTAATTCACCCCTCCCCTCTTAGTTACTCAACTCATTTCCAACAATTGGTATCAAAGCATTTGGTGCTTATAGGGAAGATTTCAAGTGCTTTCAAGGAAGGTTTCAAGGCCTAAGCTAAATATCAAAGATGTATTACAGAAGGGAGATCCCTAAGCTTAACAAGGACAACTTCGCTACATGGAAAGATTTTATGAGGCTACATCTATCTACTATTGGAGATATTGGTTTGCAATTCTTGGACCGTGGGTATGTGGAACCACCGAGACCTTTGACTATGGATCAGAGGATGGACATGAAGCATCATAACATAATGATGATTGATATAGCTTCTTCACTCAACTACTCAGAATTTGATGATGTCAAGGACTGTCCTACTACCTTTGATATGTGGAACAAACTGCATGATATTCATGGAGGAGATGTCAATGTAAAGAGAGCCAAAGAATAAAGTCTCAGAGGTCATTTTGATCTGATGAAAATGAAAGAAGGAGAAGACATTACAAAGTACAGTGAGAGAATCAAGAAAAGTGTCATTGCAATCAGAGCTGTCGGTGGAACAATTGAAGACAAAACAGTGGTCAACAAGGTATTAAGAACTTTACTTCCTATTTATGCAATTAGAGTTTCACATATTCAAGAGATGAGATGCAGTAATGCCATAACTCTAGATGGATTGGTTGGAAGACTCATAGCTTTTGAATTGGACAACTTTGACAATTATTCTCCTAATCCTAGCAATCTTAAGTCTGCATTCAAAGCTAAATTAAATCTTTGAAAGATGAAAGGTAAACATATTGACAGTGATAGTGATGATGAATCTAATGATGAACATCTGGAAATAATTGAAGCACTACTTTCAAAGAGAGTTTCCAAAGGAAAAGGTAAATACAAAGGAATAATATCATTTATTTGCTTTTCATGTAATGAGTTTGGTCACATTGTTGCTAAGTGTCCAAAAAAAGAAGACAAAGATGAGAGAAAATTCAACAAGTACAAAGGCAAGAAAGATTTCTCAAGTTACAAAAGCTACAAGGACAAAGGTAAGAAATATTTTTATATTGTAAAACATTCTAATAGTGATGGAGACGAAGATGAAATGGTTTACATTGCTATTAAGGATGAGTCAGATAATGAAGATGATGAAAAGACTACATTATTCTCTCAAATTAGAAAAAATGACACTTGGATAATTGATAGTGGTTGTTCTCACCATATGACTAGTGATAAAACCAAATTTGATCATCTTTAGCACTATGATGGTGGGAGTGTCAGTTTTGGGAATGATGAACCCTGCTATGTGAAAGGTAAAGGTTGTATTTCTCTAACTGAAGGAATCAATTGTGATAATGCTTATTGGGTTGAAGGATTAAGGCATAATATACTAAGTGTAGCACATCTGAATAACATTAGTTTCAAGGTAGAATTCATGAATGGTAAGGCCAAGCTCCTGGATGGTAAGGGAAACCTAGTTGGAATAGGCAGGAAAACAAATGGTAATCTATTTTATCTTGATCTCAATGAAAGTTCATGTTTTATTGTACAAGTAGAAGAAAAGTGGTTATGGAATAAGAGGTCGTGTCATGTGAATTTTGATAAATTGATCAAAATAACCAAGAATAGAAGAGTAAGAGGTATTCCTATTTTGAAGAAACCTGAATTGGCAACATGCAAACAATGTCAAATTGGGAAGATGGGCAAAACTAGCTTCAAGAGAAAGAATTATAATACAAAAGAAGTCTTGGAGTTAGTACATACTAATTTGTGTGGACCAATTAGAACAACAAGTTACATAGGGGAGAAGTATTTCATTCTATTTGTTGATGACCATTCCAAAATGATGACTGTTATGTTTCTCAAATAAAAACCGAAGCTTTTCATAAGTTCAAATGCTACCTAGCCAGAGTTGAGAAGGAAATAGGAAAGAAACTTAAATGCCTAAGATCTAACAGAGGAGGAGAATTCATTTCTAATGAGTTGAATGAATTTTTCAATGATAGAGGAATTAAGAGACAAGTATCTACCCTAGGTACACCACAACATAATGATATAGTAGAAAGAAGGAACATATCCATTATGGATTGTTAGTGGAAGGAAGCCATCAACACTACAATTCAGACCTTGAACCGAGTTCAACTAAAGAAAGGTACTGAGAAGACACCTTTTGAATTATGGTATGTCTATAAACCTAATGTTCGTTATTTCAAATTATTTGGAAGTAAATTTTACATCTTGAAGGAAGCAAGAAATGGAAAATTTGATGTAAAAAGTGATGAAGGTATATTCCTAGGTTACTCCTACAAAAAAAAGCATATAAATGTTTGAATCTTGATACTCATAAAGTCATATAAAGTGTGCATGTGAAGATCGATGAGTTTGTAGAAAGATGTGAAGAACAGAGCAATAAAGAGCCTGAGGACTATATAAAATTTGTGTATTATGAACCTGATACTATACCTAAGACACAAGCAATGGTGATTGGACAGAAATAGTGTCAACCAATGAATTCATCTACACAAACCTTGTTGTAACCTATGCAACTAGTGCTTCTAACTGAATAAACCAAGTCAAAAACAAAGGGAACCGAGTCTCAAAATGAAGAAACTGAGTCGCAGATAGAGGCACCTAAGTCTCAGATAGTGGAACCCGAGCATCAGATAGAAGAACAAAACAAAATATTTGAGCATGGTGAACCAAGTGGAGCAAGCCTAGAATCAAAGAGGAAGGATCCTATACTTGCCAAATATGTCAGAAGGCATCATGCACCTGAGAAAATAATTGGAGATCAGACAGAAGGTATAATGATAAGGAACAAAATTAAGGGTACATGTTTTATTAGTGAAATTGAACCTAGAACAACTAAAGATACATTGAATGATGAAAGTTGGATAGAAGAAATGAATGAAGAGATTGAGCAGATAGAAAAGAACAAAACCTGGACTCTTGTACCTAGACCAAAAGACAATAATGTGATTGGTACTAAGTGGGTTTTTAGAAACATGATGAATGAGAAAGGTGAAGTTTCCAAAAAAAAAGATAGATTAGTGTGTAAAGGATATGCTCAAGAAGAGGGTATTAATTATGGAGAAACTTTTTCTCTTGTTGCAAGACTTGAAGGAGTCAGAACTCTTCTGGCATATGTTGCACATAAAGGATACAAGGTATATCAAATTGATGTAAAATATTCATTCTTGAATGGAATCCTAGAAGAAGAAGTCTATATTGAGAAACCTGAAGGTTTGGTAGATCCTAACAAAAATAAATATGGTTTACAAATTGCACAAAGCCTTGTATGAATTGAAGCAAGCTCTAAGAGCCTAGTATGAAAGATTGAATGGTTACTTGATAAGTATTGGATTTTAGAGAACTAATGATAATAGTAGCTTGTACATCAAAGAGGGACCTCTAAACAAGATACTATTAGCAGAGATGTCTTTTGATGATATACTATTCACTGGATATGATGATTTATGAAAAGCATTCTTTGTAGCAATGAGTAAGGAATTTTAGATGTCTATGTTTGGTGAAATTGAATTCTTTTTTGGTTTACAAGTTTATCAAATGAAGGATGGTATATATATTACTCGGTCTAAATACATCAAAGAGATACTGAAGAAATTTGGGATGGAAGATTCCAGATCAGTTGGGACTCCTATGCCTACTGGATATAAGTTATCTAAGGATGATGATTCAAAGGAGGTAAATTAGACTACCTATAGATCCATGATTGGTAAACTTCAATATGTTGTTCACACTAGACCTAATATTGCATTAGCAGTTGGTATTTTTGCAAGGTTTTCAGCTAATCCTAGAGATAATCACTTAATGGATATCAAAAGGATTCTGAGATATCTTAATGGTACTGAAGATTATGGATTATGGTATAAGAAAGGAGGAAACTTTGATTTTAAGACTTTTATTGATGCTAATTGAGCAGGAAGTGTCGATGAAAAAAAGAGCACAAGCGGTGGGGAATTATTTCTTGGAAATAGGTTAGTCTCCTGGACAAGCAAGAAGCAGAACTACATTTCTCATTCTATAGCAGAAGAAGAATATGATGATGCAACAGTGAATTGTTCAAATATCGTATGGTTCAAACAACTATTGTCAGGTATAAAGGTGTAAATCAAAGAACCAATTATTATCTACTGTGACAACACCAATGTTATTAACATTTCAAAGAACCCTTTGATGCATACTAAGACTAAACATATTGCAATAAAATATCATTTCTTGAGGGAATTGGTTCAGGACAAAGAAGTAAGATTGGAATATGTGAATACTGAAGAACAAATTGCAGATACATTCACAAAAATATTACCTAAGGATACATTTTTGTATCTTAGAGGAAAGCTATGGGTGATTCCCCTAACTGAGGCTCACTAAAACACAGTTTAGTGATGCATTAACTGAGCTACAGAACATATTTAACATGTTGATGCAGATATTTAGAGCTTATTGCATATGAATCAGTACAAATAGGTACATTAAAACTTCATTAGATGTTTATTGGATGGTGTATTTGGCATTGTTTGTCAAAGAGGGATATATTACTGATGTCATAAAGATTACTGAGAGAGAGATTGATGACAGAGGGAGAACTTTATCAAAGAATAGAGATTAATGTAAGAGGGAGAAATCTGTATTTTAGAGATTGAAGACATAGGGAGTTTTTGGATGAGAATCAGAATGAAGCTAAGGACATTAATAAAATTTGAATTTTGTGTTTGTTTCTCTATAATTATTTGTATTATGACATGTTGTGTTGCCATCAATGCTAAAGAGGGAGATTGTTGATGACAATTATTCAATTGTGTATTGTCATTGATGTTTACACAAGTGTAGTGATGTTTACACAAATTTCTAATCCTATTCGAGCACATACAATGTTTTCCAAGCTCTCTCGGGCATTGAAGAAGACCAAAGTGATTTTTAGTTCTAACCTAGTTCACTCGGGCAATACAGTTTTGGTCGGGCATTGAAGGATTTCAATATTAACTGAGTTATGCTTTTAGTGACAGCCGACTAACATCAATTTATATTTTATTTTTAGTTGGTTATATCCAGCCGACAAACTTAAGTTTTATTCATTATTTGGAAGGATATTAAGGCTGACTTGACAAGGCTTATCATATATATGTATATATTAGGTCAAGTTTGGATTGAATATGTGTGAAAGTGATATGTATTGTGATATAAAGTGCGGAGGCAAAATCAGATGGGATTCTGATTAAGGAAAAAACATATAGAGCTGCAACAAAATATTTGATCAATGAGGATCAAGTAATCAAAGCCAGAGTAGAGATCTGAATCAACAAAGACAGTTGCTTATCAAAATAGTTCAATCCATTGTTACTCTCTAACAATTATAGTAGTGATCTAAATCTCTTAACAGAGTAGACTTTATAGTATTTTTTAAATCCTCTCACGAGGTGACATATCTACATTGAAGTGTTTGAAGACCTCTAAAAAGGCCACTCCTCACAGGGTGATTAAATCCTCTAACAGGGTCACACCTAACAGTGTGTTATTGTAACCTTTACCAAGGTTGGTTCCTAACAGGGCTCACTTAAGAAGAGTAAAAAATAGTGACTAGTTGCAATTGGTGGTTTTTTCTATATTGGGTTTCCACCTTAAATCTTAGTGTTATCTGTGTACTTACTATTTTATTTATGGTTTATGTTTCTAAAATTAATCACTAAAGGATAATCATAGTTAATATCTTAAGATTTTCTATGTTAACCGAGTGACAGTAGAATATTTTTGTTAACTGAGCAACAATGATAATTTTGTTTAAGACATCTAAGGGACTTGGATTTGTTTTTGTGGTAGCTGAATCACCCCTCCTCTCTCATTTACTCAACTCATTTCCAACAGATAATTGATTATGAACCCCAAATGATTAACCCCCTTGAACTTGGAAAATCCTTTTAAACATGCAATTTAATATATCATGAAAATGCAATGCAATGCAACTAATTGTCACTAGCTTTTTGCGAAAGAAATGCAATAGAGATAGAGATATATTTTCATCATTTAGCGTTATGGAACTAGGAGCAAGTACAATCATCATTGACCACATCATGATAATATGAATACCACCTTCATCACTTTTGGTAACCATTTAGAAACTAGTACAAACCTCACTAATTGAATAATCAACTATGGGAGTATGGATACCGATTTCATCAGATTCAGTGTTGAAAGTGGATTTTGGTATTAAGATATGGAAGATCTAAATAGCCAAGGTATCTATTTGCGTAAACAAACAAAGGTTAATCCTCCCTCCTGTATGAAAGTCCTTGTTAGTTCTTTAATGACCGTATCTTTAGAAAAATTCACACAAGTTGGTGGATCTTCCTCAAAATAGTCATACAAGGTCAAGAAAAGATCATGTCTTCATCATCGCCAATCTAGCCGAAATATCACCGATTAACTAAAAAGACATGACTTGAAAAAGAAATGAATATCATCAAAAGCTTCAAGTTTTTTGTATTGTATCAAGATTTTCAAAAGAATTCCAAACATTCTGATCATTTATGTTTTTTTCAAATTTTAATCCTGATTATAAGGTCATGAAGCTTAAGGATCAAGTTGTAAGATTGAATACTTGGTTTGAACAATGATATCCATCAAAGGTTAAACAACATTTGTCTTCTGAATTTTTGAAAATTTCCTCTGACATGTGACAAAAAAGTAGCACTTATTGAATTCATTGGTATCAAAACCAAGGCTTTTCCCCTAAGTGAAAAATGAGACCTTGTGATTCTTGGGCAAATGAAACCTACTATGCGACAATGCAACTTAGAGACTTTATTATGACTATGTAAAAATGACGGATGCAATGAGAATATACAAATGAGATGATGAAAAGGAAATATGTACAAATGCAACTAGGAAAGACCTAAGGGATCAAAAAGTGCCTGATTGCCAGGTTTTCACCTTTTGAGGTTTATTGCTCTTTTTCTCCTTTTTCCTTTTTTTTTCTACCAAGGCACTTATTGCTAGGTTTTCACCAAGGCACTTTTCTCTTTTTTCAAATTTTTCAATTTTTTATTCTTTTCATTTTTTTTGTTGATATCATCAAGGAGCCTATTTGCTAGGTTTTCAATAAGACAACCATTTTTTTATTTTTCAATTTTTTTGCTTTCTTCATGCTCAATTGTATCCTTTTTATGCTTTTCTACTTTTCTATTATTTTTGAATTTTTTATCTTTCTTATTTGTTTTTTAGATTTTGAACTTTTCTCATGTTTTTGGATTTTGAACTTTTCTCATGCACAAAGAGTGATGATGAATTCATCAGATAAACACTCATCTAATACTCTTTCTTTTTATGCTCTTTCATCTAATTAGGTATGAAACCTCTTTAAATGTATGTTATTAATAGGCTCTTGCAACTCATCACCCTCACTAATTCGCCCACTTGAAAAGTTCTAGGTTCGATATGCTTGTTGTAATTCATTGATATTTTGTTTTGATACAATTTCAAATGTTCATAATCTTGTGTTTGATGTTCCTCTATCAATTCCAATTGTTGAAGTCGGACGACCCTATAATCCTCATCATTGATTGATCCTTGTAATGAAACTCTTAAGGATGGGATCTCAACCTCCAAAGGTAGAACAACTTATGACCCATAAACCAAGGAAAATGGTGTAGCTCCTGTTGGTGTTTGAATGCTAGTTTTGTAGGCCCACAATGTCAGGTTTATTTGGATGTGCAAGTCTCTTCCTAATTTGTCAACCGATCATTTCAAGATTTTGAGGATACTCTTATTTTTAGCTTCTTCTTATCCATTACCTTAAGGATAGTAAATGGAGGAAGAATGGTGTGTTATATGGAAGGTCTCACATAGTTCATCCACATCTTTGTTCTTGAATTGGTTCCCATTATCCATGATGATGGCATGAGGAATTCCATATCTAAAAATGATGTGATTAAGGATAAACATGGAGATTTGTTTTCCCATTGTAGTTGTCAAAGGTACGGCCTCCACCCATTTGGTAAAATATTGTGTTGTTGTGATGATCTATTTATGACGATTGGAAGAAGGTGGGTAAATCATTCCAATAAGATCAAATCCCCATTGGTAAACATCCATGGTGTAATGAATGGATGTAACTCTTGTGCAGGCCCATGGATCATGTCTCCATGGTATTGATATTTTGAACACACTTTAACAAAGTGGCAAGCATCCTTTTCTAGGTTTTTCCAGAAATACCCCATACGAAGGATTTTCTTGGCTAGGTTTAACCCACTTGAATGTGACCCACATATACCCTCATGAACATCTCTTAAAGATAACTTTGATTCCTCATCCTCTAGACACCTAAGTAGCATTCAATTAAGACCTTTGTGATATAATGTGTCAGATAGGATAGTGTAATGAGTCACTTGGCGTATAAAGTGTCATTTTTGGGCACAAGTTTGGTCTAAAGGTAAAACTTGGTCTTTGAGATAGGTATAAATGGGTCCATACCAAGGTGATTCATGTCCATTTATAAGACAAATGATTTGAGTTTCAGGTAGGTCAAAATCTGGTTTCACCAACTCTTCCACCAAGAATTTGTACCTCACATTTTGATCAGGCATTTGGAGTAAAGAAGCCAAAGTAGCCATAGCATCTGCTGCTCTATTCTTATCCCTTGGTATTTTCTCAAATGTAATCAAGACAAAATATTTATTCCACTCATCTACCATCCTTTTATATGGCATCAATTTCTCATCCTTAGTTTGATACTCATCATTAATTTGATTGATGACCAATTGGGAATCCCCATATACTTGCAGCTCTGTGACGTTCCATTCTAAATCCATTTTAATTCCTATGACTAAAGCTTCATATTTTGAAATATTATTGGTGCATGGGAAAAAAATTTGTAGGACTTAGGAATGGTGTATCCTTGAGGTGTAATTAATAGAATTCCATCCCCTGAACCATGTTGAGTGTAGGATCCATTGAAATATAATTTCCATGCTTTGGCTTCCACATTGACTATCTCTGCATTTAGAAATTCAACTTGAGTAGGATGAGTAGAAACTAAAGTATTTTCATCCAATTGATCAGATATGACTTGGCCCTTGATATATTTTTTGTCTACATACTCAATGTCAAATTCACTAAGTACCATCACCCGTTTAACAATTCTTCCTGTAAGGGTTGTTTTTCTAAGAAAATACTTTAATGGATCAATTTTTGCAATCAACTTAACTTTGTGCATCAACATGTAATGTCGTGGTTTTTGTGAGGAAAAAACTACCACTACACAAGCCCACTCCATGAAGTTATAATTCAACTCATAATTGGTCATGAAGGTTCTTCTTAAGTAGTAAATGGCTCTTTCTTTTCCTTCATCATCCTCTTGTGCCAATAAAACCCCTAAAGATCTCTTTTTTTCTGAAATGTATAATAGTAAGGGTTTTCCTTTGATGGGGGGCATCAAAATGGGTGGATTTACCAAAAATGGCTTCAATAGGGTGAAATCTTGTTCACATTTATCATCCCACTTAAAAATGGTATCCTTATGTAGCAATCTTGTAAAAGAGTGGCACTTTTACGCTAATTGAGAGATGAATCTCCTAATATATTGAAGTCTTCTTTGGAGTGACCTCATTTGACCAATGTTTTTGGGAGTTTCCATTTCCATGATTTCTTTCACTTTTTCCAGATCCACTTCTATCCCTTTTGCTGAAACTATGTAGCCCAATAGCTTGCCGGATTGAACACCAAATGCACATTTCTTTGGATTTAACCTTACTTTAAATTGCTCCAAACTTGTAAAAATATTTTCAAGGATAGATAGATGGTCTTTTTTTCATGTGATTTTGCTAAGATATCATCCACATATTCTTCTAGGAAAGCATGCATCATGTCATGGAAGATAGTTGTCATTGCCCTTTGATAGGTTGCTCCGGCATTTTTGAGGCCAAAGGGCATAGCATTCCAACAAAAATTACCCCAAGGTAAAGTTAAAGTGGTCTTTTCTTGATCCTCAAGTGCAATTATAATCTGATTGTAGCCACTAAATCCATCCATCAATGAAAACATAGAATGTCTTGCTGTCAAATCCACTATAGCATCAATGCTAGGTAATGGAAAATCATCCTTAGGGAAAGCAAGGTTAAGGTCTCTAAAATTTGTGCATATTCAAATG
The DNA here is from genome assembly GCA_018584345.1 of Thuja plicata. Classification (NCBI taxonomy): domain Eukaryota; kingdom Viridiplantae; phylum Streptophyta; class Pinopsida; order Cupressales; family Cupressaceae; genus Thuja; species Thuja plicata. The sequence continues at coordinate 143,028 of MU223303.1, read as the reverse complement.
GATTTTTCATGTTTAGTAATAGGTACAATATTGGAAATCCATTCTACATAAGCTATGACTCTTATGAAGCCAAATTTTAGTAACTTTTCCAATTCTTCCTTAACCAATAAAGCTACATGGGGATGCATTTTTCTCAACTTTTTCTTCACAAGTTTTACGTCGGGCCTCACATTAAGGTGGTGCACTATGAAACTTGAATCCAATCTTGGCATATCGACATATGGCCATGAAAATTTTATTTTATTTGCTTGAAATAAATTGATGAAATCCTTCCTTTCTGTTGGAGTCAATGATGCTTCTAAATGAATAAACTTAGGTTCCAATTTGGTTCCAATGTTGACCTTTTCTGTTGGCTCAATGAGAATAGGAGATCTTTCTTCTTCATGTTCTGGTAAGGTATCCAATCTCTCTTCCTTAGGTGCCATAGTTTGGTTTTCACCTTTGGAAACATCTATTATTTTTACTTTTTTGGGGTCTAGTACTGCCACATGGTGGTTTTCACCACTAGACCTTTTCATTTTTTCATTTTTTTTTAAATTTTATCTTGTGGATTAAGAGATTGGACCCTTTCCTCCATCATCATGTTCATATTTAATTTGTTGGTGGAAGATGGCTCAACCGCATTAAGGTATTGGGCCATTTCATTGTCATTGGGAAAATAGAGTAGGTCATTAGGTTTGGTTAAGTCCCAATCAACGAGTTTGGGATGAATAAGAGCTAAGGACTCATTAGGAAAGTTTTCATTTGAAGGGTTCAAGGACATGAATTCATTTGAGGGTTCATGCATTAAATCACTCAATTCAATAACATGTGCTTGCTCGAGGTATTCCATGGAAGTAGGATCAAAATTCTCTTCACTAGACTCCTCATGGATTTCCATGGGAAAGAATGCATGTGGATTAAATCTAATGTTTGAACCACCCCCCATGAAGGTAATCAAGGTTCACCTATCCATTGGTTGTCACTAGATTCTTGTCATACATTGGATTCTTGAGGAACAATTGGTACATGTATAGAACTCCAACCTTGATCCATATTGTCATGATTTTTAGCATTAGGTATAGTAGCATAGGTATGAATGACATCTACCTCTTTTTCATGACAAGAATATTCAGATAGGGAATCCCACTCATATTATCCAGAGTCATCCTCACTCTTGGATCCTAAGGGTCCTCTTCCTTAAGGGTCCTCTTCCCTTGTACCCCATCTTTTGCATTATTTGAAATCCCTTGCCATATTGATCAGTTTGGATAGTGACATGTTGCACTCTTTCAATGGGATTGTTTGAAGTATCCTCCTCTTTGTAGAGCCATTGTAAAAACTTTTTAACCTCCTTTTCTAGGGCTGATTGATCACTCTCTCTTACAAAATGAGAGTTGTATTTTTGAGGTGGATGAGAATTTGAAGGTTTCCCATGTGTCTTTGGGGAAATTGGTAAATCGAATAGGGAAACAAAATATTCCCCTACTCCTTTGGAATTATTTATGCATTGTTTTTCAAATTTATGCATCATATCACTCATCTTTTGGTAGTTGTCCTTCTTGGTTTGTTCTCTTTCATCCTTAGAGGGTCTCAGAATTTCTACCTTTGGTATATAATCTTTGATTTAATTTTCATTGGAACTTTGACCCCCATAACTAACTTTCTCTTTTCCCTTAGTTGATGTAGGTAAGTTAGTTTCATTGGGACTTGAAGTAGATGTAGCATTTAATGTAGCAGTAGGACCTTCCTCTTTGGTTTCTTCAATGATGACACTAGGAATAATTAATTCCCTATTATGTGGAATAAATAACTCATGAAGAGGTTTCACCATATTGTAATAGAAAAAAGGGATTAGAATCTCCTCCAATAGTTATTTCTTCACCCATGTACAGAAACTTGATATATTGATGATAAGTTGAAGGCATTGCTTGCATCTCATGAATCCATGGCCTTCCCAATAAAATATTATAAGTTAATTTCATGTCAAGGAATTGACAAATGATATCTTTCTTGATAGGACCCACTTGAATGGGAAAAACCACCATTCCTTTAAAAGATATTTCCTCCTCATAATAAGCCTTTATAGTAATTTGTTTCTTGGGATCAATAGATGACTCGGTTAACCCTAAAGATTTAACTAGGTTCAAGGTACAAATGTTTAAACTGGCTCCTCCATAAATGAGGACTCTCTTGACCCTTTTATTTTGGATTAATAATTATATATGCAAGGGCAAATTTTGAGGATGATTGATTGACATATCATCTTTTTCTGAAAATGAAAGGCAATGTGGTGCAACAAGATGTCCTACCATGTTTTGAAACTTATCTTCCTCCAAGTTTATAGGAACATTAGTTTTCACAAGAGATTTTTCCAATATCTCCTTGTGATTGGGAGAAAGTTTTAATAACTCCAAAATAGATATTTGTGTTGGAGTCTTTTGTAATTGATCAACCAAACTATAAGGCATTGTTGTAGGAGGTGTTTGTTTAGCCAACGTAGTTTATTGTGTAGGACTAATAAGTTTAGGAGCACCCCCTTGTAGGTTAATCCTTTCTACTTGTCCCCTAGTGATAGCATTAGAAATCTAATTTTTATGATGTTCCTTTACCACCACAACATTAACAACATTCTCATGTCCGGATAAGGTATTGATAATATTGTCATAGTGATGAGAAAAATTAACATTCTTGTTACCTTTGGAATTATTGCGATTGTTGTTTGAATTTGAAGACTCACCTTTCTCATGATTAAAGAAAGGTGTTTTAAAGGAAGTATGATCCTCATTATTTTGGGGCCCTTCCACTTTAATCACACCATTATTGATTAAATCTTGCACCACATGTCTTAGGCACATGCAATCATTTGTTTTGTGCCCCCTATTGTGATGGTATTCACAATAGTTTGACATTCCACCATGGTGGCTTGATGGGTGGCTCAAAAGGTTTAGATTTGGGTAAATCAATGATCTTTTTGGAAATAAGGGTTTGCAAAAAAATTTCAAGGGGTTATCCCAAATATGTAAACTTCCTTCTAGGTGTTGGAGAAAAGAATGGTTTAGGCTTGTTAGTCGCTTGATTATTTCCAAAGTTATTGTTATTGTTCAATGGAGCCTTGGGAGCTTGATTCACATTATTAGATTGATTTGAAATTAGTGTGAGATCGAGGGAGTAGCTTTAGGTTTTTTACCTCCACAACCCCATCATTCACCAAACCCTTGTTATTATTCTTGATCCAAAACCGGTTATTTTTTGGAGGAGCTTTGTTATTGTTGTTGTTGTAATTGTTGAAGGTATTGTGATTAGTGGAATTCTTGTTTTCCTTGTAAAGATTTATCTCTCCACTTTTCAACAAAACCACTTTCGTGGTAACTCCATTATCAATTAGGTCTTGGAATGAATGTGGGCATTGCAACATCAACCAATAGTTCATATCTGTGTTCAAGCTATTAACAAAAATTTCCATCTTCTCCTTTTTGGGCACACTTCAAGGGTATCATGTGAATACCACTCTCCATAGTTGTAAGAACAAAAGGAATCCTTCTCCACCACGTTGCTTGGTGTTATATAAATTTATCATTGTGACCTCATGCTTAATGTTATAGGAGTAATGGGTCACAAACTTGGAAGCCAACTCTTCAAATGTGCGAATACCAGAGGGTAGTTTTGAAAACCACTCCATCGTTGTTCCTCCTAAGCTGCTTAGGAAAAGTCTCATTAAATATGTTTTATCATGCATGAACTCCAAGCTCAATTCACAAAATTCTCTTAGATGATCGTGGGGATCGGATATTCCTTCGTATTTATCATACTTAGGAAAGATTGCATTTAGAGGGAATGGTACTATAATTAAAGTTTTATCAAATAGAAATGGACATAGCACTTTGATAGAAAAGGGTTTAGGAGCCCTTTCTTGTTTCATGTTGTCCAATTGAGCTTGAAATAACTTAAATTGTTTGTTCATCATAGTCATGGGATCATCTTATTCTTTCTTCTTCAACTTGTAAACATCATAATCATGGGGTAATTGAACCCCTTCTTGGGCTAATTCAAATAAGTACTTCTCTTTATCCTTCTCTAGGATCTTCCCCATGACATTCATGAAGAGTCGATTTTGTAAGGCCTCATTTTCTCTTTCTTCCGTGCGTTCTTCATCTTCTTGTTCATGGCCATCATGTAAAAGAGGATCTTCTTGGTTTATCTCCTCATGTCTTTCTTCCCTCCCACCTAGACCATGGTTTAGTTTTTATTAGCCTCATGATTATGCAATTCATTCATGTTTCCCAAGGGAGTGGCCATGTTTGGTGGCTCTTCTTCTTTTCGTCCTTCAATGGGTAAATGAGTTACAACGAGTTCTCAAATTGAGAATGAAACCCCTTGACGAAGATAAGTCCCATATGGTAACAAGGTATTTTTGGTGTAATGTGACCTAGTAAAGGCTAACATTAATGTGATTGATCGCAAGTTGACAAGAACACCTTAAAATCCTTTTGCAATTTAAAATTTTAACCAGATGTGAGGATTTTAACCAGTTAAGGTTACAGTCACAGAGAAATATGAAAAGGGAATATTAAAAAGTTACAAAATTATGTCCAAACCCTCTGGAAATGCTCTCTATTTACCTCTTTTTGTTTCTGGATGTCACTTTATTGCAGTGTACACGTGACTTTGCACTTTGGAGGTGGTAACTAGAATTGTTGTATGCGGAACTCTGCAACTTGTAGGCAGTGTTTGTAACCACCCTAATTTGGTCTTCTCTAACTATAGACCCTATTCTCCCTAAGTGTGATCATACCCTAGATTATCTCAAGACAACTCTTTAATCGGTTGGCATAATTCATTTTCAAATTAGATTTAATTTCCTAAGTGATTTAATCACTATTTTACATTAATTACCTTAGCCAAAACAATTCAAATCAATTTCAAAAACATGGCTAAAGTAATTAATTACAAAGGAATTAAATAAATCATAAATTATACCTCATCACTTTCAAAAGCCTATCCCCTAGCCTAAATTAATCTAATTAATTGGTTATAGTCCTAATTAATTATCAAAAGCAATCAAAAGCTTAAATAATTAATTTCCCTATTTTTGAATGAATATATTAAATATAATTCATTTCATTAATATTCCCTCTAACCTAACCTACCTCAACCACCTTAACATTGGGTTCAAACTCATCCCAACCTATTCTCCCATGCTAAGCCTAATCCTAATCTTAATCCCATCTTAACCCCCTTCCTAATGATGTCACATTCCTGATTTTGTGATTAGGAATTCAACCCACTCCCAAAATTCAAAGTTCTCAATCTTGACCTTAAACCCTTGCCCATGCTTCTTAAACCCTCACCATGCCTCTTAAATGCTCTCATAAATGCATATTCCCTTCACCATGCCGCATTAATGCTCCCCTCATTAATGCCTCTTACATCCACCATTAATGTTCTTACACCTCCATTAATGGCTTCCTCTCTCCTCTCACTCTCAATTTCCTCTATAAATAGGATGAGTTTTAAGCTCAAATGGTCCTTAATTTTTAAGTGTTGTATGCATTGTTATGCTATTGAGATTATCATAGATTTATATTGCTTCTTAGTTCTATTATTAGGCATTGTTATAATCTCCATTTTTAAAAGCTAGAATGCATGTTTCTTGAATATCTTATTTAGTTTCATTTGAATCTTTCATTCTAGGTTGTATATGTCACTGATAAATGCATAATCTAAGGGCTATTATGTCATTTTTTACACTCCTAGATAGGAAGAAATAGGTCAATATTAGTGATTTGATATGCTTTTTTTAACCCTTATTTTAACTAGTGCAATGATCTATTGAAGTGTTGTATCTTTCTTAACAGGTGCATAAAATCACACACATTTCTGGCGCCCATCGTGGGGCCTAATTTTTGATTTTTCCTCATTTTGCATCCATTTTTCACCAATTTATCTTCATAGGTTTCAGGTACAGAGTCATTTTTGGTGGTAAAGGCTCGCATCCAAAATACACCCTTGCATCGTAGAATCTAGGCTCGCATCCCAAAAATCCTGAGTCATTTCTGGTAAAGGCTAGCATCTGGTTTTCATTTCATCACTTTTGGGGTATTTCATCGCATCTGGGAAACAAGGTCATATTCAAAAAATCTAGGATCACATCTGGTTTTAAAAGTTGTATTTTGACAAAAACTAACCACTAATCTTTGTGTGTCTTCTGTGTTTGACCTTTAAACAGTCTAATTCTTGTTTGCAGATTGATGTCAAGAGCCCTTTTCTCACAAAGATGAAATGAATTTGCTAACTTATTATTTGTAGGTGTTTTAAATAGATTAACTTGTTTCCCTTATTTATGGTTTTAAACACTTAACACATTTTATAAACATTTTTTAAATCAACCAGATTACTATGCTCTTTTCCTTTAAGGAAAATCAAAAAATCAAAAGTTGGTTTAATACTTGTGAAGGAATTTGGAGATAAATGGACAAGGAAAACAAACTCACCATTTAATTCATTTTGAGATGTTTTAATTGAACAAAGCAAATCACTAAGCTTGTGGGACTAATTGAACAAGCTTCACTGTTTTAAATTTCCCTTGGATAAAAAATTGAACAAAGCAAATCACTAATCTTGTGGGAAAATTGAACAAGTCACATCGTATAATTCCCTTTGGATCTGAAATTGGACAACACAAATAATTTAAACATTGTGGTTAATTGAAAAAGCAAACTTTATTGTCTAAAATGTTGGATAGTAATTGAACAAGCAAATCACCTAACTTTGGGGAAATTGAACAAAACAAACTTTTCTTTCAAGTATTTATGCTTTCATTAACTTAGGACCTTTGCTTGAAGTGTTTTGGGAGAAAACAACATGGACTTGGAGAGTTTTCTCTTCTTCTCTCTAAGAATCAGAAATATCAAAATCCTACTCTCGCCAATCCTTTGTATGTTTATTAAACTTTAGAGGGCCTGCCGGTTGAGGAAAAAACCTCTCGGGATGACCCAAGTGAGGAAAGGTTTTACGCCAACCCTTCCAACTCAATATAAATAATTTCTTCCTCATAGGCTAAAGCCTTGAAAGATGGAATTGGTTTTGTTCTTTGAATTTTGACATCATTCCTTGAACATGCTTGGGTGTGTGTAGAGCGGAGCCACTTGAATCTTGCTTGCGAGACTACACCTATTCGAGTACTCATAGGGCTATACGCCTCAATTTTTCCTTGTGCAATTCTATGGGAGACAGTTTCAAACGGATTGCCCCATCATAAACAACAAACTTTGTAGTCAAAACTACCTGATTCATCCCCAAAAGGGTGATAATCCTTGTGAAAGGAAAAAATTAATTGCTCCAAGACACTCATCATATCCTGCCCTCACTTGCATTTGGAGTCGGCTAATATGGCATCATGACTAGAGCCATTGCGTGCTTGGTGATGGCCATATTCTGATTAGCACTTGAGTGTGTACCTAAGTCTACGAGCAAGGATTTTCATCCTCTACCTAGAAAATAGGGCGTAAGAATATGTCTATTCACCCCTAATAATGCAAGAATGCTTGATGTGTCTAAAAGTTCATTAACAAGATAAATCATTCAAACAAGCAACAAGATTCAATCCTTTGGATACATACCATATTTTTCACTCACTGGAGAGATGCAAAAACAACCTATTATCAGAAAAATGTGCATGAACTTCAAAACAAATCAAACACCAAATTTCTAGAATAGAAAATAGTCATTTTTGGTCAATTCTGGCTCACGTTTGGTTGTGAAAGCTCGCTTGTAGTGTGCAAGATTGCATCTGGTAAATCCTCCATCACTTTTAGGGAGAAAGATCACATCCTGTATACTTAGGATCACATCTGGTTTTGCAAAAGCTCACACACAGAGTGTCGCATCTAGGACAGTGGGCACTTGCATAGTTGCCGCTCAGAGAAAGATAGTTTATTTGGATACCCTTTTGGCTCTTTAGTCTGTCCCTATTTCTTTTTTTGGTCTCACAGTTGCTGTGTCAAAATTTTTTTTAGGTTCAGCTTACATGTCCTGTCAGTCTCTCACAATCTATCTCAATATGTGTGGTCTATTCACTTTTTAAAACAACTTGATTCCCAGCTCACTATTAGGGCATTCTAACCCTTTGATGCTAGAATCATTTACTTCCACCAAAATACAAACAAAACTTCTACCTAGACACACTCACTTGAACTATTTAAGACTCTACTTGACACTATCGACAAACTTTGACAAAGTTGAGATACAAATACATGGTTAACACAAGACACAACAATTACACTTCTAAAGAATCAAAAGTACCTCCAAGATCACTACACTTTCAACAAGGAGAAACATCTTGCAGTTCCATGTTCAATTTAGACTCCCCAGAAATGGAAAGACCCACTCACAAATGGAGTAAGGCTTTTGAGGAATACGACAATGATGAAAACCAAAAATATGAAGATAGCGATGGTGAAGAAGAACAAAACATCGGCCATCCTTTGTTTGGTTCAGACAGTGAGGAGGACATCACTGAAGAAGAATACAATAAACTTGAACAAAGTAAAAAATTTCAAAAAACATTGGAAAAGATAATTGGAGAGGGCAACGAGAAATACTTTCTCCATTTAGCATCCACTGGCGTAAAATTACCTAAAGATTATGATGTTGAGAAACTAAAGGAAAAGGAGGTGCCAACACCTATCTCTATTCTCGCCAAACAACTAACCTTGATGCAAACTGAACTTGCAAATCTCAAACAAGAGAAGGCTAAACACAAGAAAAAATACTCTTTGGACTCTATTTGTCCATTTTCTTTTGATAAGAGTATTAATATGGTTCTGTTTCCTCCCATCATGGCAAGGCCAAAATATGAAAAATATACGGGAGAGACTGACCCACATGACCATGTGAGAGAATTTTGTGCTCTAAGCATAGAGTACATGTGTGAACCTACATACCTAATGAGGCTATTTACAGGAGGCCTAGGTGGAAATTCCATGGAGTGGTTCTCAAAACTCACACCTAAGGTAAAAATTTTTGAGGAGTTAATTCAACAATTTATCCAACATTACTCCTATAATATACAACACGATGTAACCATGATGGATCTGTGTAACACAAAACAAAGAACCAGAAAATCCTTTACACACTTTCTACAAAGGTGGAGGAAGATCTTTGCAAGGTATTCAAGGACTATTCTCGAACTCAAAAAGATGGAAATCTTTGTTAATAACTTGATACCTGAGTTGAACTATGCATAAAAATGCAAGACTCCCCTAGCTTTGACGAGATGATCAAGAATGCCATCCGTATTGAAGAAGTCATGGTTAAAAAGGGAGAAATCACTCTCCAAAGTGATAACAAATCCACCAACTCCAAAAAAAAACCTAAATGGTGGAAACAAAACAAGAATGCTGTTAATGATGGAGTGGTAGATATGTCTAATGCTCATCCTAAGCCAACAGTGTTTAATCTGACGAATATCATGCAAGCAAGTAAAGATGCCAAGGTAACAACCTCTATACCTAAAGCAAACAATGAGAACAACAAGGATCTACCCTGGACTTCCAAACCCCAAAGAACATTTACTCCTTTGGGAGAACCTCTTGATACCATTTTAAAAACACTCTTGGATAAAAAAGTTCTCACGATCCCAGATTCAAAATCATGGGAACCAGAAGTCAAACCAAGATGGTGGGATAATAATTCTTATTGTGTCTTTCACAAGAACAAGGGACACAAGACTAATAACTATCATAAACTCAAACATGTTATCCAAGACCTTATTGAATGAGGTAAGATAAAATTGGAGGGGCACACCACCAATGAAGACCATTCGACATTTAACAATTCATTCCCTAATTATGAGAAAGGGGAAGCATCTAAAGGAAAAGGAAATGAAGTAAACTACGCCTACTCCAATAATGATAATGCAATCAACATGCTAGACATTAAAACTGAATCAATTAATGTGGTCACTATCAAATTTGTTCAAGACACATCTTCCCAAACAAATGTAGTAACCCGAAGTCAAGCACAAGTCACGATCAGAGGGCCTAATTCCTCATCAAAACTGGAAACAACTTCCAAAGTACCCATTGTCGCTATTCCCAAACCAGTGGCAACAAGACAAATAGTTACTATTCCCATAGTGAAGTATAACTTGGTGGATCAATTGCAACGAACCTCTACTCAAATTTCCATTTTTGAGTTACTTAAAATCTCCTCAGTGCATAGGGAAATAATTAAACACGCCCTACATGCAGAAAATGTGCCAAAGGACATTGATGTAGACAAATTCCAAGCAATGGTTAATCACATCTCAACACCATATTACCTCTCCTTTTCAGAGGAAGATGATAAATCATTGACACATCTACATAATCAACCCCTTCATATTGAAGTCCTAATTCATAAATCCAGTGTTAGGCGTGTATTAATAGATGTAGGCGCAGGGTTGAACATTTGTACCCTTAATCTAATAAGGAAGCTGGGTCTCTCAAAACAAACCATTGATTCAAGAAGAAAAATCACTATCAAAGCTTATGATGAAGAAGAAAGATCCTCTAAAGGTCTTATTGTTCCACCCATTAGAATCAAACCGGTTGAAAGAAATGTCATATGTCAAGTTTTGGATCTACCCTTGGCTTAAAACATACTCTTAGGTAGACCTTGGATCCATGAAATGCAAGCAGTACCATCTACTTACCACCAGTGTATCAAATTCCCACATAATTGGGTGGAATTGATAATTCCTGCAGATGCCATTTATACTTGCAACAATGTTAAAGTAGGTAGTATGGTCCCGCATAACAAGGAGGTTCCAAAATAAATTATACCTAAGACTACCAAAGACATGGTTATGAAATTCTTTGGAAAGACCTTAAAACTTGAAGAAAATAGTATGGGAGAATACAAGCTGGACATGACCCCATCATTGAGAAAACTTCCAGTGTTACCAAGATCCTATGGGAAACCTTCCCCATCTTTCACACCCACTATGTCTAAAAAGCCAGAAATTCACAAAGTAACTAGTATGGTTAAAGCATCTACCTCCCAAGGGGATGACAGTGAAGAACAAGCAGTCTTGGACTGGCTTTACCAGGGGGAACCAAAGGAAAAAGAGGTAAAACATGTGGAAATATCCCCAGAAAAGTATGGTAAAGGATACGATCTCCTCAAACAAATGGGATATAAAGGAAAATGACCTTTAGGAGACAATGGAAAGTGACTTATTGAACCTGTACACATGGAATTTAGGGATACCAAAGATAAAATAGGGCTAGGTTTCAATAATAACTCTAAAAAACCTACTTCAAAAGATAGTCCAATCTTTGACAAAGGGTGTAATGACGAAGAAGAAACAGAACTAGAACAATCATCCTATGAGAGATTATTACATATTTGTACGGCGAATCCCAAATATAAATGAGAAATATATGTGCCAAGCTTTGAGGTACCACAAAACACTCATATCCCTTTATTAACACAATTTACTATTCAAGAGGTAGAAGCAACCATAGAAGATACTCCAGAGGTTCCATTGATGGAAACAACTACTGAAGACACACCCCGACAACAAGATTCACATCCTAACTGGGGGAAGTTAGTCATAGTTTCACATGTCCTTGATTTACCACACTTTGATCTATAGGTGGATAATAGAGTACATTAGGTAACTATTGTTGAATTCTTGAATAGGTCTAATGATGAAATAACAGACTCCCATGATTATGAGTGGGATGATCTATCTATTGCTACAGAGGACATTGAAATAGATGTAATTCACATGTTTGCAGCTCCATCAGAACACATAGAGCATTCTAACACTGCTCCTAATAGTATTGATATTCTTGAAGTAGAGGAGGTATCTCTTCCCTAGCTCAATGATGAAGAAACTGGTATTTTTCTAGACCTAGAAGAAATTTAAAGGCTAGAAGCTAGGAGCCTCCTTCTACGGAGAGATGAAGACAAAAATTCCAATGATGAGTCACTAAAGTTTGGTCCACATATAACTAACAACAACTTTGATAATGATGATCTGACTCTTATTGATCTAAACATCGATGAGATAGACTTAACCAAACATTTCATGTTAGTTAATAGTCTTGACACTGACGTGATGATGTCCTTCCCAAAATCTGACTCCTTGTCTTTAATAAACCTAGACCTAATTGATTCAACTAAAATGGATCCTACTTCTATCCTAGACTTCCCTAATGGCTAGACTTTGGCTTGCTACCTAAATGCTTGTGAACCTTACCCTTCTTCCACCAATGCAAGGAGTGTGAACATGTCATAGGAGGATATCATGTTTCTCAGTCACAAATTAAAAAATAAAAAGAAGAAAAGAATTGACGGTGAAAATCACATTATGGAAGTATCAGATTCTAAAAAAGTAAAAACAAAAGATTTATCTAATGGTGAAAACCTCTCAGAGGTGCCAAAAGATGAGATTCTTGATATCCTCCCTAAGAACTTTCAAGAAAGATCTTTAGTTCTGATAGAACCAACACAGCCGGTTAACTTGGGCACAGCTGAAGTTCCTCAAATTGTTCACCTAGCACAATCTCTATCAAACAAGGAGAAGGTACAATTCACTAAGTTCCTGAAAGAGAAAAAGATAAAATTTGCATGGTCTTACACCAATATGCCTAGACTAGATCCTGAATTGATAATGCACTATTTATCTATAGCTCCTGGGATCAAACCTGTGAAACCAAAACTAAGAAAGATGCATCCTCATGTTGCATTACTGGTAAACACAGAGCTAGAAAAAAAATTGAAAGCTGTATTCATCAAAGTCATCGCCTATGTAGGATGGATTTCTAATGTGGTCCTAGTATCTAAATCAGATAAATCTATTAGGATTTGTAAAGAATTTAGAGACTTAAATAAGGCATGTCCTAAAGATGATTTTCCACTTCCTAATATTGATCTGATCACAGATCTCACAGCAGGCTACCAAATGTACTCATTAATGGATGGTTTCTCAGGCTATAACCAGATTAAAATTTCTCCTGAAGAGCAAGAGAAGACTGCATTTACATGCACATGGGGAACCTTTTGCTAGAATTTTATGCCATTTGGGTTAAAGAATGCAGGTGCTACATACCAAAGAGCTATGACCACTATATTCCATGATATGATGCATAAAAACATGGAGGGTTATGTGGATGACACCTTAGCTAAATCAAAATAAAAGATTACTCAAATCAATGACTTGAGGAAGATATTGGATCATATGGATAAATTTCAACTCTAATTCAATCCAAAGAAATGTGCCTTTGGGGTCCAATCAGGAAAGCTTTTAGGATTTATTGTTTCAGCAAAAGGAATAGAGGTAGACCCTGAAAAAGTTAAATCTATACTAGAAATGAATCCTCCATGCAACATTAGTCAAATGAGGACATTACAAGGGAGACTCCAGTCAATTAGGAGGTTCATGTCACAACTTGTGGACAGAGCACAACCCTTTACCAAATTATTGCATAAAGGTGTTACCTTCAAGTGGGATGAACATTGTGAAGCCAACTTCAACGAATTAAAGAGTACCTAGCTACTCCTCCTATTCTTATGGCACCCATTCATGGAAAGCCATTAATCTTATATATTTCAACTATAGCTACATCACTAGAGGTATTGCTAGCACAAGAGGATGAAACTAAAAAGGAATAGAAATCTACTACATCAGTAGAACACTAGTATCCTATGAACTCAATTACAACATTATTGAAAAATCTTGCTTAGCAGTTGTCTTCGCATCATAAAAATTAAGAAATTATATGCTATCAAATACAGTAAGGCTCATTGCAAAGATAGATCCTTTGAAGTACCTCCTAAGCAAGACAACATTAATAGGATGATTGGAAAAATGGGTCCTCATTCTGAGCGAATTTGACATTAAGTACATGGATAGGAGTGCTATTAAAGGACAAGTCCTCATAGATCAATTAGCTGATTCACCACTCCAAGATGGTGAACCTTTGAGAATTGAGTTCCCTAATGAGGCAATTATGCATCTAATTGAGTATCCATGGAAAATTTACTTTGATGGTTCTTTCACGCAACAAGGCTCTGCAGCGGGGGTTCTATTCATAACTCCTCAAGGCTACAAAATACCCAAGTACTACAAATTGATGCTTCCATGCACAAATAAAATTTCTAAATATGAAGCATTAGTTAATGGTCTTAACTTTCCATGGAATGGAATATTATAGAGTTACATGTGTATGGTGACTCCCATCTCATTATCAATCAAGTAAATGGAGATTATCAGACCAAAGATGAGAAGTTGATGCCCTACAAGCAACCGTTTGATGACCTTAAGAAATACTTTGTCTTAATCACATTCTAATAAGTCCCTAGGATAGAGAATAAGGATGCAGATGCCATGGCTAGACTAGCATCTATGTTACAATTAGAGGAACATCAATCCTTCTATGACTTCTTGGTGGAAGAATTATCCTACCCAGCCTTTGATACACCTAAATACCAAGTAATTTGTGCTTTGAACTCCAAAGACCAATCTTGGTATGCTAAGATCATTGCTTACCTAACTGACCAAACTATTCCCAATGATCTATCCAAAAATGAAAAAAGAGCCTTGATTAGGATAGCATCACATTATGTCCTCATTACTAATAACTTATATAGATGAGGTCTTGACGGTATGCTTCTTAGATGTTTAGAACATGAAGCGTCAGATCGCGCATTAAAAGAAGTCCATGAAGGTGTATGTGGATCACACTCAAATTGCTTTTCATTAGCTAAGAAACTACTCAGAGTAGGCTATTACTGGCCTACAATGGAAAAAGATTCTATTCAATTTTCCAAAATATGTCATAAATGCCAAACACATGGAAATCTTATCCATGCTCCTACCAGAGAACTCATACCATTCGAAACACATTGGCCATTTCAACAATGGGACTTTGACTTGGTTGGACAAATATATCCTAATTCTTCAAATGGACACAAGTACATCATTACGGCCACTGAATATTTCATGAAGTAGGTCGAGGTCGTGCCGCTGATCAAAGCCACTAGAAAACAGGTGGCTATGTTCATCTTGAACTACAATATTTGTAGATATGGGATACCCTCTTCAATTGTAATAGACAATGGGGGAAATTTTAAAAACCAAGACATTGAAGACCTTTGCACATAATCACATCACTCAACACTGTTCCTCAATCTATTATCCTTAAGGTAATAGACAAGATGGGGGTATCTAACAAGAATATTCTCAAGATCCTACAGAGAACTATGAGTAAGTCTGGTTGGGAATCGCATTTATAATTAAACTAGCACTTTGGGCCTACAGAAAAAGCATTAGAACACCAACGGGATCCATGCCATTTTCCCTAGTATATGGTGTTAAAGCAGTACTACCTATTGAGGTTGAAATCCCATCTTTGTAGGTATCTTTACAAGGTCTTGTTACTAATGAACAATATTGCATTGATAGGATAAATTCTTTAGACTTGCTTGATGAGCACAGTCAACAAGCGTTCGATCATATAAAAGTGTACCCAAAATGCATGTCAAAAGGGTACAATAAAAAGGTCAAACCATGACACTTTCAAGTGGGGGATCTCATTCAGAAAGCGAATCCTAAGAACCAGCCTAACAAAGAACAAAAAGGAAATTTTGAATGTAACTGGTTGGGACCCTATGTCATTACTACAACTTTTGGGACTAGAGCTTATTAGCTAGCTACACCTGAGGGAGATGTTCTTCCTGATCCCATTAATACTCTACATTTAAAGTGGTTCTACGCTTGATGACTGGCTAGTAGAGCCTATGCAATGAAAATCTCAAAAAATACCCAAAAAAAAAAAAATCAAAAAATTGATCCTAAAGAAATTCAAAAATAGTGGAAAAAGTCCTAAAGAAAGGTATCCTTGGTGAAAATATGGTAAACAGGTGCCTTGATACTACAAAAAAATTCAAAAAAGAAAAAATAGAAAAAAATTTGAAAAAGAGAGAAGTGTCATGATGAAAACCTGGAAAACAGGCATCTTGGTAGCAAAAAGGAGAAGCTTTTCTGAGTGGTGAAAATCTGGCAAACAAGCACCATTTGAACTTCATGCTCTATCTATCAATGCAGTGACGATGCTAAAACTTCATACTTGAACCTATGTTATTTGATGACTCTGATTCCTTACACGTGTCCTATCCTTGCTTGGGATTTGTTTGCGTTTGCATCTTAGGAATAAGTCATACTGCACCGGGGGCATATTTTATAGCTTAATCAGTTCATGTCTACTAGGTTGTCTTGAGCATCTTGTTTAGGATGGTTCGCCTCTCCAAAATAGTAACAAACATCACCCTAATGTTTCTCAAACAATTGATATCCAAGAACTTAAAAAGAACTAGTGTTTTTCAACACTTTACACACTGTTTCTAAGACATTACATGGATTACAATTACTAACATGATTACTTTCGCATGCACTCAGACAGGAAACCACATTGCTTACATTCCAAATTCTGATTGATGAATCTCTACTGTGCTTGAAAACTGAATCAATAGTATTTTTTTAATACTACTTAAGCACACAGTTTGATCTTGGTTTGATTATAAATCTTTTATGTTCTGACGATGTTTTACCTAGGGGCCTATAAGAAATTATAAGTTTTCTTTGATTGATTCTCACTTGGTGATTGTTATGTCTTTCGAGTTACTCCATGATGTTCTATTCAAAGACAAAGAGTCCCAAGGATAGGGGGCATAACATTTTCTTGGTTTTCTACGTGTGGTGATTGTTCTAAATGATCCTATAAATTTCACCTAACTTGGATGTTTATGGTAAGAGCTGCCAACATGAGTGGATAGCCGCATATATCTCGATCTTGGTTATGTGTAAACTATGGTGAGATTGGAACAATTTCCTAGTCTATTTTCTAAAAACTCATATTCTCACTACGGTGTACGCTACATGATGTACCCAAGGATATGAATTTTCAAGGTCATTACAGGTCACATATCTTACATTACACTTACACAGAATCTGATATAATAAAAGGAAGGTGAATAACTTGTCATCCTAGCTTTTATGCCTTGATGCATAAGTCTATTTTCAACATTGCATCCAATAAAAATAGTATTCATACTTTCATAATATCAGTGGGTATTAGTGATTGTTGTACTATCATGTGATATCTATTACAACAAAGTGCCCAATGATGATAAAAATGCTACAATATCTGCAAATCAATGACAGTCCTAAGAGTCTGCATATAGATGCATTTTAGAGATTGCATGATTCATTTTTAAACAACAGAAAGAAAAAAAAAAGTATAAGGGATTTGAGCTCAAAATGATTTCTAATTTCATTCATCCAAGTTAATTACATCATCAAATATTACTGATACCAATGTCGTTGAATATCCATGGCATACATTTTGCATTCATAAAAGAGAAAGAGAAAAAAAAAAAAAAAAAAGCATTCAAAACATTGCATTTAATTTTACATCCTAAAGTGCATCCATACATTTAATTGCATAAGAAAATTTCAAAAACATTCATTTACATATTCATTTAGTATCATTTGAAACACCTTCATATCAGTAATCAAAATGAGCATAAATGATGACATCATCTAAATTTAACTCATCACAAAACCAAGGATATAAATCAAATGTGCATCCAACATCTAAAAACATCTATCAAAGCAAAGAGAACTCATGAACATGTTAGAATCAGGCACAGCTGCATCAGATATATATCAAACAGATCAAAAATATGGAACTGTCTACGAAATGAGTATCAAAGTATTAGTAAAAATCAGATATACATGTATGAATATCATAGTACAAAAGAATGATCCCAAGAGGATCCCGATATACAAAATGATCCCAAAAAAATATGGAAAAGTATAGTATCAACTCTGACTTCCCTCCTCTTCTTGATCTAGAGGAGGAGGAGGTGGTACAAATGGAGCTGGTGGTGGTGGCATGGCCCCCTCTGACTGTTGGGCCAAACATGAAAAGGATGTAGCTCTCTGGCCCTCTAGTATGACCACATGATATAGAGAATAATAAGATGTTTCTCTCTACCCTTGATGAACTATAGTATGAGCTTGTGTATCTCTCTCTTCCCTGAGCCACTCGAGCTGTGCATCTCTATCCGCAAGAAAGGCATTTGCTATAGTGATCCTGGCCTCTAAAGTGGTGATCCTGGCCTTGAGCTAATCCCACTCCCGCTCACACTGTGATAAAGGATCTTCATCCCTTCCAGAACCCCTGTCTGTATCCATCCTTGAGGGCCTATCCTGTGGCCTCTACTACTGTTGTTGTTTCCTCTGTCTCTATTACTCTCCTATAATTAATGGCCCTGGATCCATTCAAGGAGAAACAAATCTAAATCAGGTATGCTAACCCTCTCCACTCCCACTCCCACTAGCCACCTCTCTGGTACCACCCACAACTCTGTCACCCCTGTCATCTACATCATCATCATCATCAAGACTTTTTCCTCTATCTGGGGGTGCCTGTCTCCCTCTATGTCTGCCTCCATCCCTACCTCCAACCCCTCTATCTCTCTGAGCTCCTCCTCGACCTCTGGCTGGTCAATCCTCTATAGGATCATAATATAATGCGTCCTCAATCTAAGGAACCGCCTCTGTTGGATTTGTAAATTGGGGCATCGGGTGCTGTCTCATCTCTGCGAGATATCCTGCTGAACACCCTGCATCGGCTACATCAGGCCAAATATCCCACGACATGGCTACCATCTCTACAATGGCCCTCTGAGCAGTCTCATAACCCAACTATCATCCCCACAATGGCATCTAATTGTGTATCCACACATATACCGTAAGGTCTTGACATCGGCCCTGTAATCAGCCATATTGCCTCAACACCCATGTAACTAAGAATCTCTTGATAATATACCCGGTCCTGCCAATGACATACCTGCTTTGGAAAAAGTATGGCATCTACCACCTATCTGATATCCACTCCTCATAATCCAGGTATGGCAGCCATACCACTCTAGTAACATCATCTAATAAGTGGTGCTAGTACTCCACCTTGCCCAGATGGGGCTACTATATCCAATTGGTGTACATATACACATAAGGCTGCTCTATTGCCCACTGTCTATCAACTATTGATCGTGTCACTAGAATATGCTCCTAGGCCCAGATCTAAAGAACTAAGATACCCATTGTCATGCTCTGGGTATGATGGTACACTATCTCATGGAGCTCTTTGTACATATAAGCCAATATGCAACTGCCCCATGCAAATCTTCGTCTAGCAACGACCATCTCCTCAAGCATATCGACCCAACTAACCATGAATCTATGATGTCCTCGGTCAGGCATAATGATGCCTCTGATCAATCTAGCTAAGTATACAGGAAAACTCTCATAGTGATCACACATGTAATCCCATGTCAGATATCAATGAGCAATACTATCATCCTGAAAGAATCATTAGGTAGTAGCAATGGATGTTGCAAAAGTAGCATCAAACTGGACCTCTCAGCCCATCACAAGAACTCTCATGTCCTCCAGTGTAATGGTCATCTCTCTAGTAGGGAGATGGAAGGTGTTTTTCTTTGGATTCCATCTCTTGGCTAAAGTAGTCAACAAACCTCGATTTACCCTGATGTCGGGTAAATCCCTTAATATCGCTAAAGCAACACGGGCAACTAACTCTAGCTCATCTGGAGTCAACAACTATGATAGAGATAGCACTCAGCCAAGATATGGGCTCTGAAATGAAAATACCTCAAATGGAACTTGTTCAACAGATAGCCATTTCAGAAGAGCTCAAAACAACATTTTATCTAAGGCAACTAAGCAGAAACACTATCAGCTAAGTCTTTTGGACATCTGACAGACAAAGATCAACAACCTGGGCAGCTAACAAGTTACAAAACCATAAATGACTTTGTTTTTATAGGGTACAATCCTATTTACTAGATGTGATCCCTAATTTTTGAGATGCGATGGGGCATCCAGGATGTGACCTTGTTTTCACAGGAAGTGACACGGGATGTCGCGTGCGACCCTGTTCCAACAAGGTGTGAAAATATTGCAAAATAAACCAAAACTTACAACATGCAACATAATAGGGTAAAATCCTAGATTTGCAGGGTGCAACCCGAGAATTTGGTCAAAAACTAGAAGTGACGTAGGATTGATAGGAAGCAACGCAAAATACGGGATGCGACGCAGGACTAAATTGGCTATAACTTGCATAAAAATGCATAAAATTGAAAACTAGAAATTTCAAAAAGTAGGTTTTCAGGTACTTACCAGAGGTGGGTAGTCAGCTAGATTTTGATGTCAATGACTGAGCTTGAAATGATGCCTGTGCACGGGGACCACCATCTTCTCTGTAGAGCTCTCTGAATTACCAAGGATAAAAGTGAAAATGAATAGTTAAAAAGTGATTTTTGAGATATATATTGGACTTTTTGAGCTATTTAGGAGCTCCAAAACTCCTCCCAAACAAATAAAACTCATTATGTTCTCTTTTTGATCAATCGGGAATGAAATTGAACACACTGATATTGTTCTACATAGTGCAGTAAAATTTTTACGACAGTTCCTAAAAATGCAGAATTGCTCTATATGATCCAAAATTCAGTTTCCTAGGGTCTATATCATCAAAATTGCACATTTCATCACCAATCTTGGTCAAACATCATTTACTTAGACTTAAAACTCACATTTTTCACGCAATTAACTTGGTCCCTGTGTGTTTACTCTTAACATACTTTCATTCCTTCACTTCTTCTAAACCATTCTTTCTCGACCTAACCGATCACTGCAAAAGATACATCATTCAAACAAGAGGGATTTTATTCTTTCCTTCGATTTCGTTCCTGAGGGGGCATGATCACACTATCATTAATCAAATTCTTTCTCAAAATAGCATTAAAAATGACTTCGTTATTAAAAAAAACTAAAGGCATGATGGTTCCTTGACTAAGTCAAAACTATTGGATTGAAGGCTTCGGTTCTCACAAGATGGATATCTTATGCCTACCTTTTTTCTTAGATTCTTATTAAAATCTCCTAGCAGCTTTGTACTGACCTTTGTTCAATCAAGTTCAAAGTCGGTATTATCAATTCTTAGATGACAACCAAGTTCCAAATTGGTATCTTTTAAAATCTTTGCTTATTGGCCTTTGTACGAAAATCAAGTTCAAAGTGAATTCTATCAGTTTAGTTCAATCAAGTGCGAGACTGATCTCATTAGGCATTTTGTTTGATCATAAGCAAAATTGTCAAACTTTCTAAAGTCAACATCAAAAACTTTTTTTGAATCAATGTGTTGCTCACACATCAATTCAAAGAGGGGCAAATGTAACCACCCTTATTTGGTCTGCTCTAACTATAGAACCTATTTTCCCTAAGTGTGATCATACCCCCAATTATTTCAAGACAAATCTTTAATCGGTTGGCATAATTCATTTTCAAATTAGATTTAATTTCCTAAGTGATTTAATCACTATTTTACATTAATTACCTTAGCCAAAACAATTCAAATCAATTTCAAAAACATAGCTTAAGTAATTAATTACAAAGGAATTAAATAAATCCTAAATTATACCTCATCACTTTCAAAATCCTATCCCCTAGCCTAAATTAATCTAATTAATTGGCTATAGTCCTAATTAATTATCAAAATTAATCAAAAGCTTAAATAATTAATTTTCCTATGTTAGAATGAATATATTAAATATAATTCATTTCATTAATATTCCCTCTAACCTAACCTACCTCAACCACCTTAACCCTGGGTTCAAACACATCCCAACCTATTCCCCCCATGCTAAGCCTAATCCTAATCTTAATCCCATCTTAACCCCCTTCCTAATGATGTCACGTTCCTAATTTTGTGATTAGGAATTCAACCCACTCTCAAAAGTCAAAGTTCTCAAGCTTGACCTTAAACCCTCACCCATGCTTCTTAAACCCTCACCGTGCCTCTTAAATGCTCTCATAAATGCATCACTTAATGCATATTCCCTTCACCATGCCTCATTAATGCTCCCCTCATTAATTCCTCTTACATCCACCATTAATGTTCTTACACCTCCATTAATGGCTTCCTCTCTCCTCTCACTCTCAATTTCCTCTATAAATAGGATGAGTTTTAAGCTCAAATGACCCTTAATTTTGAAGTGTTGTAAGCATTTTTATGCTATTGAGATTATCATATATTTATATTACTTCTTAGTTATATTATTAGGCATTTTTATAATCTCTATTTTTAAGAGCTAGAATGCATGTTTCTTGAATATCTTATTTAGTTTCATTTGAATCTTTCATTCTAGGTTTTATATGTCACTGATAAATGCATAATATGAGGGCTATTATGTCATTTTTCACACTCCTCCTAGATAGGAAGCAATAGGTCAATGATTTGATATAATTTTTCTAACCCTTGTTTTCACTAATGCAATGATCTATTGAAGTGTTGTGTCTTTCTTAACAGGTACATAAAATCACACACAGTGTTTAGCCATTTATAGGCATTGTTTGAAAACTTACAAGCATCACTTTCCAGTGAGCTAGGCATTGTTTCAATACTTGTAGGCGTAACTTCAATTTATAGGTGTGACAAAAAATTGAAGGCATTGTTTAACCTTCTATACGTGTCACTTTGTTGATCAAGTTGGTTTTTCATAGTTTTTAAGGTTTTAAAATTATAATATCTATGATCAGATCTGTAGGATTGAATTCTTGTTTGAAAATTAAGACACAAAAATAGCACACACATATTACTCCTAAAACCCACTAATTGTATGTTCTTGAATGTTTTCACGGGTTTTGTACAAGAAATTCTTCCAAACAATCTACCTACAGTCAAATTTGGCGATTAAACAATGGCTCTAAAAAGGTAGCTTGCTACTTAACTAGGTTGTAACTATCCTCAATTCTAAACCATGAAGAGTCTCATATACCCTAATTACAAGGGCTTCCCACACGCACAAAAGTATGATTTTGCGCAATCCTGAAGGACTACTCAAGGAAGTGAAGATTCTCAACACAACTTAGTCACCACCCCTTTGGGGATGAGTGTGTTTGATTATAGTGGGTCAGATTAGTCTCATGGCTAAAGTGTATGTATCCCACTTGGTTAGTTCACTCTCACCACCTTTGTAAAGGTATTCTCAAGAGGTAGGCCCTCTATGGATATAGCATGTTCATGGAAATAAAAAATTGAACTTAGTCAAGTAAGTTTGGGAATTTGATTTACTCAAAGAGTGAAGAGCATATCCCTTTTACTTTCCTTAGTTCACAACACTTCAAACACTTCTTTTCATTTCTAACCTCTTGACAAGGAGGTTTTTAATGAATTAAAATGTGTGACCTTCAATTTCTTCCTTTCTTTCTACCACCCAAATGCAACACTTTTGATTTTTTTATCAACTTGGAATAGTTGAGAGCATATACCTAATGTCTTTTTTGGAATGGACAATAATAGGGTGGCCCTATTAAGCCAGATTCAAATGAAATGCCACAATTTAATCAATGCAGGCTTGTTAAGTAGAATACCTTTTTCTGAAGCTAGCAAAGGCTAGTCACATTTTTGAGAGATTTTTTCCTTTTTGATACTCACCTAGTAGAGATAGTTCCCTCTTCATCTCCTCCAGCAAGTTAGTCAACACCACAACCAAAGTGAAGAAAAACCAATTGAAATGATAACAAAAATTAAGATCCTTAATGTGAGGCCTACCCAAGTCTGACATAAGCTTAGCACTATTTCTCATTTACATGTTCTCATGTCGATATAGATTTCATTATAGTTGGACTATTGGGACACATGTATTACTTTATGGATCTATTGAATCCTTTGCTTGTATACAACACCCGGTTATGTAATCGGGGAATCTATTAGATACTTTGTGTGAGTGATGCAGATTTCTATTTAGGACTTAGTTTTTATGGTTTAGTATATTGGATTAGTAAGTGGATGTTAGATAATATTAGTATGCAGATTTATTAAGAGTTGTGTTTATGCATATGGATTAAATGCATATATTATTTAATTTCAATGAATAATTGATGCAAATGTGAGTGAATGTGCGTTCAATTTACATTATGTATTTGATATGTTTATGTGTTGGTTTATTGGACCTACTAATGTGTGAAATGAGTGTGCAGAAAAAGTTGACCATGGTACTAATCGGGGATTCAGAAATAGACCCATGTGAAAATAGTGATGCTAAGGCCCTGTCTATAAAAAGAGACATGGACCTTCTTGTATCATATTTTTATTGATAAAAGTGTTGTGTATGATTGTATTTTATTTAATTGAGTAAATGTGTAATAATTCATGCTCATGTGAAATTGTTGTGCCAGTTGACACATGTGCATCTTGTGTGTTGGCATGGCTAGTGAATGTAACTAGCATAGGCTTAACTTTACCTAGGAGTTGCCTAGTTTAGTCCCAATTCTTACCCTAAGGTTTAGGAAGATAATATTCAAATAAGATTGAGTCAAGAGAGATTAGATTGAGTCTTGAGGGTTGGATTTTCGAGAGTTAACCTTGGGTGGAGTTTAGGAGGATCATTTGGGCTCCTAAAGAGTAACTAGGATAAAAAATAACTACCCCACTTAGTACCTTAGGGGTTAGGGGTCATTTTCAACCCATTAAGAGCCTCAAAACTCATTTATGACTCCCCTAAAGTCTCCATTTTGGGTAGTGGCGAATTTTAAGAGTTGTAAGACTTTGATTAATCCATCCATTCTTTCCTTACAAGAATTTAAATCCATTTATGGAGAAGGCAAGTGGGGAGAGTAGATGGATTAGGGTCTCCCCTCCATTTATGACTCCTGATATTTTAGGAAGAAGGCCTATATAAGGAAGGGTTTAGAGGGAGTTTGGGTACACACCCACTCTCTACTTTTAGAGACAGATTCATTTTTGTAGGAGTAAGTCTTGAGAGAAGGAGGAACGAATGGAAGGAGAAGCTCTTTACAAACCACCTTGCATTTACCATATCTTGGATTTGAGGTGAGTTTCCTTATTAGCATAGTTAGGAGTAGTTATTGTTTGCATTTGTATATAGCTTGAGAAATCCATTATTGAAGTTTATGTTATTTTTTTTAGCTTCATGGAGTCTATGTGTTGAGTCTTGTATTTATTTTGTGATTGTTTGTACATGGGCTTCTTCAAGGCTTATACACCCTTGGGAGAGTTGGATAACCTTGATGGGGTGAAAGTTAGTGATCTACCCAAGTAGTGTAGAGTCTCCCATGTGTGGAGGGATGTACATGGGTATATGGGTGCCCATGATGCCAATAATTCCCAATGAATTTGGGGTTTGTTAGTGAACAAATTTTTCCTTCTTGAAATATAACTATCAAAGACTCTTAAAACCCAAAAATAGAAGGAAATAAATGCACTAACAATTGAGTGAGTTGTTTACAACCACACTCTCTGCATTCAAAGGTGCAGCTACCTTAAACAAGAAGGATTTTTAATAAAATATTTAATTTAGAAACATCTAATTTGAAGCATACTTTTTACTAGAAATAACAAAAGGCTGTGATTTACATCACCATAGACAATTGATTAACTATTCTGAGATCTTGCAGATCAAAAAGATATACGAGCTAACTGACTCGAACCTTAAATAGATGAATAACAAAAGAAAGGTCAATTCATCGAGATAACAAATCTTGAAAGATTACTGAGCAAATCCACAATATATTTCAATAGATTATAACAGCATGTCATTCAACTCCAACTGAAATCAAAATCATGCACTTTAATAGACCAACTGATCCAAAATAATGATAAAATCTACTTATATTACCAACTGATAATATATATATCCATATATTTGAAAATATTCAGTATCATTCCATAGAAAGAACTCCAAAAAATAGAACCAATAGTAGAATTGATTTTCTTTTGTCCAAAAAAGAATCGACCCTCACTTGGTCAACCAAAATAACATTTATAGCCACGTAGGGCTTAATTTAGTTTTAAAACTAACTGCCTCAAAATAGCATGAACATCGAAAACCAACTAAAATAGAAAACTACTTCAGAAAACTAATTGGCCGATTGGCCTATTGTAGCTCCAACATTGGTGTTCGTGGTATTCTTCATTGCCTTCCATTCTTTGAATGCCACAGAGAAATTTTTTCTCAGCTTCTGGTTTGGTTGGGCAGCTGCTTTGAACCTTTAGAGCCAAACATCTTTGAAACGCTATGTTTGTTGAGTCTTGCTTTCAATTATATTCAAATGTTCATCTCCATAGACCACAGCTGATTCTACATGAGCTAAGATCAAATGATCTGTCATCCCAATTTCTTTGGCAGCCTTCAAGCTTTCCAACTTTTTCTGGAAGTAGGGCAACACCTTTGACATTTCGCCACTAGCTTCATTTTCCAGTCTGATGATCTTCCATGTGCATTCATTTTGTGCCACTAGAGTATCTCTCAGGTTGATCAGAGCTTTGATTATCTGTGATGACTCTTCAATTGCTTGTTCATACAATGAACTCTCCCATTCCAAATTCACTTTGACCACAAACAGTGAATTTTCATCCATACCAGGCACTGCCTTTTCAGAAATAAATTTTTTTATACCATAGGTATAAATGTCTTCCATATTATGTATTTTGATTTCTAATTTCCCCCTTTTCTTTTTCCACAGTTCCACATCATCTTCTACTATTTTTATTAATTTCTCAGCTTTTGTCATCACCTTATCAAAATCACTAGCAAACCTAGTAATTTCTCCATTTACCTTATCCATCCATTTGTAGAAAGCTATTGAAATTGATTTGTCTTTGTGTACTTGGTCTAGGAAATTCTGACTTTCCAGATACTTTGCATCCAAATCCAAAGAGACCATTGCCAGTGGCTAAGGTAGAGGATCATGAAGTTGGTGAATATACTTGGCCATTTCACAAAGGGCATGTTTCAGTTTCATCTTATCTTCAACATCCTTTTTCACTCAGTGATTGATCTTCTTATTGGCTGAATCAAATATTTTCAAATCAGTAGCACTGGTTGACATGCCCTGATCTATCTTCTCAACATGGAAGTCACTTTCTGTCACCTCATCACTAGATTTATCTAAGTTTGGTTTGAATATATCTACCATCCAATGTCATGTTTTAGCATCTACATCGGCCATGGCTTCTACCTTTGGCTTCTTACTTCTTGGGGTTTTCCTAAGATATTTACTAACCATATCTCCAACAGGAGCTGATATTGGAACAATGCTTCTTTTCTTGTTAACTGAAAGCCCTAACTAGTTAGGACTCTTTGGTGCAGAGGCATTAGTGGAAGGGGTTGATACTGGCATGTTTTGGTGATCTTCTTCTGCCATTTGGATCTTTAGAGGACTTGTTGGACTCTTTTCCATCTTAACCTTTCTTTTATGCTACTTTTCACTCTCCTCTGGATCAAGATCAACTGTAATGCAGGGGATTGATTCAATATTTTCTTGCCTTTTACTCCTGGTTCTGGTAATCCTTGGGCTTTATATGGGGATTGTTTCTCTCTTCTCAATACAATCTTCAATTTCAGTGTTGGATGCACCTGCAGACAGTAATTCCTCATTTTCATTAGTAATAGTGGGAGAAGTGGTGAGTTTCAAAATCCTTATGCTCTTCCTGGTTACAGAGACAGGAAGTTCTTGCTTCTTTTTCTTGCTTAACTCCTTCAACCACTTGTCTGTTCTTTTGAAAACACTTTCAGAGAGAACATTCAGTTCATCTAATTCTTCTCTTCCCCAATCTATCTTCCTGGCCACTTTTTCACGATTTTGAAATAATCTGATTCATTGAAAACCAAGAATGCATTCTTTTAACAACCTCAAATTCATCAACACTGTCAACCCAATAGTCCTCTAGACTTGGCTAATGCAGGAAGGTAGCATCTACTTTAAAGTGGCTTGCCACAAATTTCTTACTGTCAAAATAAGTGTGACTTTGATAATAAGGGAGGTTAAATATTTTAAGTTCGGTATCAGGAGAAGACATACCATGTGTTAACCTGAGGTGATAATGTCCCAAATCAATAGGGAAGAATGAACCCACCCCTCTTTTAAGCTTGAATTTCAATCCGACCTAGATAATTTATCTACAAATTTCCAATAGAATGTATTTATCTAGACAATAATGTGGGAGCTTCACAGGTTCACCACTAAAACCTCCTACCCTTAAATAGCTGAAGGTAGGAAACTAGGTAAAGAAACTACCATACGCCTTAATCAACTCCATAGCCTCTTCAGACATTCTGTAATTTATCCTCGCTTTTAGCTCAAAGACAAGCTTGGCCAAGAACGTATCTTGCACCCTTCAAAAATTCCTCAGGTTCTTCTCCTTTTGTAGATAAGAGTGGTATTCATATATCATCATGTCATCTCTCCATGGCTGATGAGGCAGACCTTCCCAGTTTCTATAGATGGCTAGGACATAAAATATGTATGAGGTCATGTAGAAACTAGAGGCTTCTGTAGACTAGGATAGCTCTTCATCTAGTCTTTCCGCTATTACTTCGGCCCAGTCTACATATTTTCCATCAGTCAAAATGGTTTGAATGAGAATGTACATCCAGTCCTCCCACATTTTGTCATTAGGTTTTCCCCTCAATCTATTCAACATGACAACAATATCTCTCACTTCTCTTAACAAATGGTCCTTTTTCAGAGGTTTAGGAAGTCTGGAACCTCCTCTTTCAGCCTTGGAAAACCAGTCCCTAGCTATATTGTTACTATAATCTCTGAAATTGCTAAGAAAATCTTCTTTAGCTTTTGCAAAGTCACAGGGGATGTACGTCTCTATAGGAGGTATTCTCAGGGCTGCCATTACTGTTTGTCAGTTCACAGACACCAACACTTCTCCAGAGGGAAGGCAGATACATCGATTTACCCTGTCACACCTGTTTCTACACTCCATCACTAATTCAGGGCATGGAGTCACTTCAGGAAAACCAACAGCCTCCAACAAACCGCTCTCAACAATTTTGGCTAATATAGTCTCAGCCTTGGAATTTCTAACTCTGTGAACAATCTCTACAATGTCATCGTTGATAAGAACTGTATCTCCCATTTCTGGTAGACAACTACTTATAGGGGAGAACTTAGTTTCCTTTACAAATTTGGCCTGCTGGGCCGATTTACTAGAACTACCCATGATAATCCTAGCGCTATTGACTTGGAAAAAGATATGAAACAATAGTAATTTCCTTTCTTACAGTATACAATTCTTTAAAAACTAGAAAGTAAAATGAGAGAAAATACTTTTAGACTCACCGATGCTAACACCTCCACTTCCAGAGAAAAACCTTCAATCTAGTCAAGCTTTTCAACAGAATGCAAAAATAGAAATGGCAAAGAAAGGAAGACTGAATGCATACATTTAAATCGCTCCTTTTTAGTAATTATGATTACTTGTCATGAATCAATGATTCCCGCCATTAATAGCTGGCCACGTCCCATCGCATTTCCTGCTTACTCAAGAATATTGTACTCTTAATTGAGTTGACATCACTCCATGTCTTTTCAGAAATCAATTTAATAAATGTGAGTGACATTTGGTACATGTCGAGTGTTGTCCGATCATTATTACATTTCTGTATCTTGAACATTGAACTGTGATGTGCTAAGTTTAAAGTTTGAGATCTCACATGCCTTTAGCCATTAATTGACACATAATAAATATGAAAAACTAATGCAGGATGTAAGAGGTGAAAATGAATTATGAACACAAAAGGCAATGGTTCAGGATTCAAGATCTTGAAAAATCCGACGCTGAGAAAGACGCAGGCTAAAGAAGGCATGACTAATGTAAAATGGAAAATTGAACTTTGAACTTTCAACAAAAGAGTTCAAGGTTCATGAAAAAATATTACATTACACATTTGATGTGGGTTTACAAAACTTACCGATCAAAGAAATACACATGGACATGCACAACGGGAAATGGGATGTTGAACTTTGAACTTTGAGTTCAAGGTTCAAGGTTCAATATACAACTTGACACTTTACACGTTATTTTGCAAAAAATTTAATCAAAAGATTTTGACCTACAACAGGTGGCTCTGACTTGGGATAGGTCCATGAGGGATGAAACAATAAACCCAAAAAGTCTCTGGTTCTGCTCAAAACTAAGCCTACAAGCAATCAGAAACTAACCTAAGACACAACAAAACAATATGTACATGAGAGACAAGAGACTTACAGCTCATAAAGCTTGAGATCTTGCCCGTTAAAGGAAAAGGGCAGTTTTGTTCCATCAGCATACTTCAATTTGAAAGAGTTAGTCCTGAGCTCTTGGCTAATCTTGAAGGGTCCTTTCCATAATGACTCAAACTTTCTGTGTGCTCCTCAGGGTTCTCGCCTTTTATCCCACATCAAAACTTTATCTCCTGTCATGAACTTCCTAGGTCAAGCTCTTCTATCAAAGATCTTTTTCACCCTAGCTTGGTTATTAGTAATATGATCTACAATATGTTCTCTTTCTTCTTCAATCTTGCACAGATACATAATTCTTTTCTCCAGACCATTATGGAAATGTTGGTCTTCAATCACCTTTTGCTGTTTAGGAGCGGCTAACTCTAATAGGAGAGAAAGCTGAGCTTCTACGCCATATACCAGCTTGAAAGGTGATATTTCTATGGCTCATTTTGGTGAAGTGTGATATGTCCATAATTCTTCGTGCAACCTTTTATGTCAATCCCTGGCATTGTCATCTATTAACTTCTTCATTATGGAAATTAAATTCTTGTTAGTTGATTCGGCCTGACCGTTACCCTGGGGAAAGTAGTCAGACGAATGTGACAATTGAATTCCATTATCATAACAGAAAATCTACATTTCAAATGAAGAGAATTTTTGTGCATTATCAACTACTATCTTTTCCGGAATCCCAAATCTTACCAAAATATTTTCCTTACGGAAGGAACAGACTATTTCTGAAGTGGTTTTTTTTACAGGAATGGCCTCTGCCCATTTAGTAAAGTAGTCTATTGTGGTCAGAATATGAGAATGACCCACACTTGAAGGGGGATTTATAGGCCCTATGAAATCTATACCCCATTTCTTAAATGGTTCTTCAATAACCATAGGTCTTAATGGTAAGGCTGCTAAATGAGGCTTTCCGGAGAATAACTTACATTTTTCGCACTGTGCTACCCACTTATAAGAATCTTTAAACATTCCAGGCTAATAGTAACAATTTATTAGAATCTTAAATGTTGTTAATGAAGAGGACAAGTGGCCACCGCAAGCTTCATTATGAAAGGATTGAAGCAACTTATTTTGCTGATCTTCATCAACACATCGAAGGAACATTTTGTCTAAACCTTGTTTATATAGTATGTCATCGAAGATAACATACTTAACCGCTTTTAATTTCAAATTCCTTTTCTCTTTTGCAGTAAGGTGATCTGGACATTCTCCATAAGTCAAATAAAAGGCAACATTTGAGAACCATACATCTTTTAATCCAGTAAACAGAGACAAAGGAATGTTATCTTCAGACTCCTCTTCATTTTTTGCAATTAACTTACAGAGTCCCTGACCTCTTACTAATTTGGTAGGTTTTATTTCTAAATCAAAATCTTGCACTTTGGCTACCCATGTTGCCCTGTTATTCATAGATACCTCCTGCTTAGTTAGAATACTCTTAACAGCTAAATTTGGGACATAGACGATAGAGTGCGAATGAAGGATGTAATATCAAAACTGCTTAACAACCTTCACCATTGCAAAAGCTTGCTTTTCTGTGGGAGAGTACCTCAGTTCATGGTCTTCAATAGCACACTCATGAAGGAAATAGGGAAATCCTCATCTGCATCATTTCTTTGTAATAAGACACTGGACATAGTATGTTATGAGGCATAGCAATGTATCACAAAATCTTTTCGGTAATTTGGGTGAGACAGTATCAGAGCTTGAGTAATTTCCTTCTTCACTTCGTCAAAATATTTCTTGGCCTCTTTAGACCATTAAAAACTTTGTTTTTCGCTTAACAGGTTTACCATAGGCCTAGTCGTTTCTGATAATTCAGGTACAAATCTTCTCAAAAAATTAATTTGCCTAAAGAAAGATCTTATTCCATTCCTGTTAGAAGGCAGACATAATTGTTGTATCACTTGGACTCTTTCAGGGTCGATCTTAATTCCCTCTCTTGAAACTATATGACCCAGTAACTTTCCCTCTGTCACGCAGAAGACAAATTTCTTGGGGTTTAGTGATATCCCTTGATTTCTACATTCTTGTAGAATAAGCTTCAAATCTTTTGCATGTTTCTTCCTCTTACGGGAGAACACGGTCAAGTCATCAAGGTAAACCACAATTATCTTATTTAATAGGTGACCGAAGGAGGAATTCATGGCACACTAAAAGGTCACTCCTGCATTAATCAAGCCAAATGGCATTCGATTATATGCGAATGTACCCCAAGGAGTAGTAAACGTCATTTTATGCTGATCACTAGGGGTTACATTGATTTGGTTTTATCCTAAAAAACCATCTAGCATTGACATTGTTTCAGAAATTGCCACCATCTATAAAATGTGATCCATATTAGGAAGAGCGAAGTTATCTTTCAGACTGGATTGATTCAAGTTTCTAAAATCTACACAGATTCTGATTTCACCATTTTTCTTGCAAACTGGTACTATGTTCGCAACCCAGGTAGAATGGTGAATTGGGTAGATTATTCTTACATTCATCATTTTTTCGACTTCTCTGAATATGGCATCTGAGACCCTAGGATTATAATTCCTCAGTTTTTGTCTGAAAGGTTTAGCACTGGGCTTCAAAGGGATGTGATGTTAAAACTATCCATTTTTAAAATCCTTTAAGTCTTCATAAGACCAACAAAACACATCTTTGAATTCTCTTAATAAATTCATGAATATAAAATTTTCTTTTAGGCTACAACAAGTGCCTAGATGTACATATCTGGGATTTTCATCACTACCTATATTTATTTTCTCAAACTCACTAGATTTCTTATCACTAGTCCCTTCAGTTTGATTGATGAAACAATCACCATGATCAAACAGGCTCTCCATTGTTACAAGGCCTTTAGGGATATGGTTTCCCTTTAACTGCACAATATCTTCCTTTTCATTGGTATGCTCATCTGCACAAATTTCTTGACACTTGAATTCTGAACCCTCAAAAAATATTGAGGAGAACTTTTCAATACCCTGTAAAAATGTCAACACATGGGCATCATTACTGAAGACTTGCTAAGAATTAGCATTGTTTGGTATGCTAGGTCAATGAACTAGCTCTATAATATACTGATTGTTGTCAAAATCAAGGTAAGGAATGAGTAATGTTGCAAAACTAACAAGTACGTCTGCTCTAGAATTTAATTCTCTAGGGATTGCCTTAATTGCAAATGCCTCAAAACCCACAATTT
Organism: Thuja plicata; assembly: GCA_018584345.1. Lineage (NCBI taxonomy): Eukaryota > Viridiplantae > Streptophyta > Pinopsida > Cupressales > Cupressaceae > Thuja > Thuja plicata. Next base: position 109,684 of record MU223303.1, on the reverse strand, counting down.
CATCCCAAACCCTATTTTTGTAATGCTTCATTCACTCATTTTTAACTGCATATATGCTTCTCACCTGCTTCACAATTAGCTTAGCATCCCCTTTAGCTCTCAATATTTTAATACTTTTCCTCTTTGCTTCTTAAATACCAAGCATCAATGCTTTGTACTCTGTGGTGTTATTTGTATTCTTGAATTCCAATTTAAAAGAAAAAGGAAACTTCTTTCCAATAGGAGATATCAAAACTACTCCTGCGCCTGAACCTATAGAGAAGAAACTCCTGTCAAACTCAAGAATCCAAATCTCTTCATTCCTGAGAGGTTTCAAATCAGCAACATCTTCTTCAGGCAAGATCACATAATTGGCAAAATCTATTTCTTGGTATAAGATTTAGGCTCTGTGATCTTCAGATGGGAAGACAGTGTATTTTGACTTGGTCTCAGGTTGTAAAACTACCTTCTGATTACCAACGGGAATTATTGCTTGTGACCAATCTAGTTTAATTTCTCCTCCTAAGTCTCGGCAGAAGGTTAGACTTAAAAACATACCATAGCTAGCAGGTATGTCTACCACAAGGATGGTTAATTTTTGCCTTTTAATGGGATAGGCTGCCAACGAGACTTGAGCATCTTTGATTTGACCAAGTAATGGGAATTGTTTAGAATCCATCGAGTAACATTTTCCAAATGTCTTTGTTAAGGGTAATTCTAAGGCTTTTGCTACAGATGAAGGCATTATATTGTCTTATGCCCCTGAGTCAATAATATAGTTACTAAGTTTATGACCATGCATGAATAGAGATACATAAAAAGGTTCTGGTTTACCCAAAATTTGAGTAGCTTCTGAGGATTCCTGACTAAGGATATTTTGAACATTTTTAGGAAGAATTGGATTTTTGGTTTACCAGAATTTCATGAGTAGAAACAACATTTGTTTGATTTGTTACAACTTCAGGAGATGATCCTTTTACAAAATTCACCAATTTATCTAACTCATTAGGTTTCAACTTCAAATATTTGACAGGAGAAATTTGAATCTTGGAAGTCTTACAAAAATCAACAAAATCAAAGGGAGAATCAGGGTCTACTTTTTTAATAATTTTTACCTCTGGTCCTACCTTTTTGTCCATCCTTGAACTACCACTTGTATGTACATGATATTTTTCTCCTTTATTTTGGAATGGATGCGAGACTCGATTGGTATTCCTGCTTCCTTGTTGACCTCTAGTGAGCACAAAGCAAGAAGGTTCCTCCAAAGTAATAAAAAATTCACCACCATGATCAAAGTCAGACTCATATTGTAAGTAGTAACTTACAGAGTCGCCAGGTCCTCTGGAGTTTCCTTCATTAGTAGGGATCTCCTGAATACTTTCTTTATTAGCCTCTAGCTGTTTGTATCTCACCATTTTGGGACAGGAATCTCCATCATGTTCATCAGTCAAATGAAAAATACACATGTTTTCTTTAATAGGAGGGGGTTCAATTTGTAGTCTTTGCTGGGCCAACAATGCATTCCATGATTTCCCGTAATTTCCCATCCCTTGACTTGGATATCTATGAGGAACATCTTGGTATGGAGCAGGAGGATATTTTGGCATTTGTCTCTTAAGGGAAATCATATTGTTTACTAGTCTCTATACTACTAGATCACCAGAGCCAGAAGTAGAGGCTTGATTTGTTGATGTTTGTATATCTCTTCTCCATTTTCCTGTCGTTATGAGGTCATCCTCAAGTTCTACTGTAATATTTTGAGTTGCGGCTATATCGGCTACCCTATCCCGTCTCAATTGATAGCTTATGTCAGGAGGCATTGCATTGACAAAGAAGCCTTTTTGATTTTCTCCATTCATTCTCTTAGCATTAGGGATCTAATATAGAATCTTGTTGAATTTGGCCACAAATTCCCTCATAGGCTCATGCATCTCCTTCTTCAATTGGGACAATTGGAGCAAGAGGGAGTGTTCATCTTTGGCAGATTTGAAACGAGCTTCAAAAGTTTTTTTCATTGAGTTCCAATTGGTAATATGACCATTCGGCAAATGGTAAAACCAATCAGAAGCAGATTCGGCAAGGGTTTGTACAAATAATCTAATTGCAACATCTTCATGTTGTACAACTAAAATCCCACAAGCAGTGTTAAAGGCGTTTAAATGGTCATCTACAGAAACTTTACCATTTCCATAAAATTTAGGTAATACATCCCTAGCCCCTTTTGGTAAGGGATGATTTCCTCCTACATTTAAGGGACCTACTGCCACTCCCCAAGGTTGGGTCATGATTGATGTCGGGAAGATGGTTACAATGGGGGGAGTTTGAGTATCAGACAAGGTTAAAGCATGCCAATTGGATTGACTTGAAGATGCTTCAGGAGAAACTTTAGGAGGAGAGGGAAGTCTACTTTTTGCTTTCTTCTTGGGGGTAAAGGTAATAGGAAAGTGAAAGTTTTTCAAATCTTGATAAAACTTATCAAAGATCCCTTCTCTCCTTTGAGACCTAGTATAAGGATGAGAATCCAATTTTAAGGTCTTTGTGGGCCCTGAGTTTCTTTGTCCACCACTGCAGCTTCCTGTTCTATAAGAATTCCTATTAACCACTCCCCAATCTCTTCTTCTTCCTCTATCACCAATCTAACCTACTAATATTGCTAATTAATTTCTCTTACTTTCCAAGCCAAGACAGCTAAATCATAAATAATGTCTTCTTCGATATCTAAAAAGTGCAAATCAGGTTGAAGGACTGGGGGAATTTATTCTTCACCAGGTATTACATCAATAGGAAATACCATGATATTTTCTCTCTTGGAAACACAAATGCATACTGATCTTTTTTATAAACACATTCCCCAGTAGAGTCACCAAAAATCTATTAGTGAACAGATTTTTCCTTCTTGAAATATAACTATCAAAGACTCTTAAAACCCAAAAATAGAAGGAAAGAAATGCACTAACAATTGAGTTAGTTGTTTACAACCACATTCTTTGCATTAAGAGGCGTAGCTGCCTTAAACAAGAAGGGTTTTCAATAAAATCTTTAATTTAGAAACATCTAATTTGAAGAATACTTTTTACCAGAAAGCACGAAAGGCTATGATTTACATCACCATAGACAATTGATTAACTATTCTGAGATCTTGTAGATCAAAAAGATATACGAGCCAACTAACTCAAACCTTAAATAGATGAATAACAAAAGAAAGGCCGATTCATAGAAATAACAAATCTTGAAAGATTACTAATAAAATCCATAATATATTTCAACAGATTATAACACCATGTCATTCAACTCCAACTGAAATCAAAATCATGCACTTTAATAGACCAACTGATCCAAAATAATGATAAAATCTGCTCATATTACCAACTGATAATATATATATTCATATATTTGAAAATATTCAGTATCATTCCATAGAAAGAACTCCAGAAAATAGAACCAATAGTAGATTTGAGTTTCTTTTGTCCAAAAAAGAACCGACCCTCACTTGGTCGACCAAAATAACATTTATAGCCATGCAGGGCTTAATTCAGCTTTAAAACTACCTGCCTCAAAATAGCATGAACATCAGAAACCAACTAAAACATAAAACTACTTTAGAAAAATAATTGGTTGATTGGCCTATTGTAGCTCTAGCATTGGTGTTCATGGTGTTCTTCATTGCCTTCCATTCTTCAAATGCCATAGAGAAATTTTGTCTCAACTTCTAGTTTGGTTGGGCAGCTACTTTGAACCTTTGGAGCCAAACATCTTTGAAATGTTGTTTTTGTTGAGTCTTGCTTTAAATTATCTTAAAATGTTCATCTCCATAGACCACAACTGATTCTACATGAGCTAAGATCAAATGATCTGTCATCCCGATTTCTTTGGCAACCTTTAAGCTTTCCAACTTTTTCTGGAAGTAGGGCAATCCGATGATCTCCCCTGTGCATTCATTTTGTGCCAACAGAGTATCTCTCGGGTTGATCTGAGCTTTGATTATTTGTGATGACTCTTCAATTGCTTGTTCATATAATTAACTCTCCCATTCCAAATTCACTTTGACCACAAACAGTGAATTTTCATCCATACCAGGCACTGCCTTTTCAGAAATAAATTTGTTTATACTATAGGTATAAATGTCTTCCATATTATGTATTTTGATTTCTAATTTCCCCCTTTTCTTTTTCCAAAGTTCCACATCATCTTCTACTATTTTTAGTAATTGCTCAGCTTTTGTCATCACCTTATCAAAATCACTAGCAAACCTAGTAATTTCTCCATTTACCTTATCCATCCATTTGTAGAAAGTTGTTGAAATTGATCTGTCTTTGTGTACTTGGTCTAGGAACTTTTGACTTTCCGGAAACTTTACATCCAAATCCAAAGACACCATTGTCAGTGGCTGAGACAGAGGATCATGAATTTGTTGAATATACTTGGCCATTTCACAAAGGGCATGTTTCAATTTCATCTTATCTTCAACATCCTTTTTCACTCGGTGACTGGTATTCTTATCAGCTGAATCAAATATTTTCAAATTAGTAGCCCTGGTTGACATGCCCAGATCTATCTTCTTAACATGGAAGTCACTTTCTATCACCTCATCACTGGATTTATCTGAGTTTGGTTTGAATATCTCTACCATCCAATGTCCTTTTTTAGCACCCACATTGACCATGGATTCTACCTTTGGCTTCTTACTTCTTGGGGCTTTCCCAAGATATTTACTAACTATATCTCCAATAGGAGCCGATATTGGAACAATGCTTCTCTTCTTGTTAACTGAAAGCCCTAACCAATTAGGAATCTTTGGTGTAGAGGCATCAGTGGAAGGGGTTGATACTACCGTGTTTTGGTTATCTTCTTCTACCATTTGGATCTTCAAAGGGCTTGTTGGACTCTTCTCCATTTTAACCTTTCTTTTATGCTACTTTTCACTCTCCTCTGGATAAAGATCAACTGTAATGCAGGGGATTGATTCAATATTTTCTTTCCTTTTACTCCTGGTTCTAGTAATCCTCAGGCTTTGTATGGGGATTGTTTCTCTCTTCTCAATACGATCTTCAATTTCAGTGTTGGATGTACCTACAGACAACAATTCCTCATTTTCATTAGTAATAGTGGGAGAAGTGTCGAGTTTTGAAATCCTTATGCTCTTCCTGGTTACAGAGACAGGAAGTTCTTGCTTCTTTTTCTTGCTTAACTCCTTCAACCACTTGTCTATTCTTTTGAAAACACTTTTAGAGAGAACATTCAGGTCATCTAATTCTTCTCTTCCCCAATCTATCTTCCTGGCCACTATTTCACCATTTTGCTTGGTACATTCAACTTATTTTCCATCTTCTTCCGTATCGGTGTCGAGCCCTTTAATTTTAAAAGGAAGACGTAGAGAAATAATCTGATTCAATGAAAACTAAGAATGCAATCTTTTCACAACCTCAAATTCATCAACACAGTCAGCCCAATAGTCCTCTAGACTTGGCTGATGCAGGAAGGTAGCATCTACTTTAAAGTGGTTTGCCACAAATTTCTTACTGTCAAAATAACTGTAAGACCTACACTAGACTGTTATAGTTTACTATTTTGTTCTCATGCTTTTAGTATTTTATGCTTTGACATACTTTGACTATCAGAGAGAGACTTTTTATACTTTTGAGGATTGGTGGAATCCTGTGTTATATATTCAGCACCTGATTTTGTAATCAGGGTACTTTTGGGATGTTTATGTTCTGATTTAGTTCCAGCTTATGTTGATGTCTTATATGGCTCTAAATGTATGAATGTAATATGATGAAAATGGTTTAGGAAACCGATGTTAGGATATTTTAGTTCTAAATGCAATATGGTTTATATGCTTACATATATTATTGACGTTATGCTATGCTTCATATCATGTTGTTTTGGATCTATTGATGTGTGCATTGAGTGTGCAGGAAGAGTTGACCATGGATCTAAATCGGGGACCCAGTACTGGAACCTATGTAAATACCTATGCTTACCAAGGTCCTATCTATATAAAGAGACATGGACCTCATTGTTATGTGTTTATTTCATGAACGTGGTTTGCATGTATGTTATTAAATTAGTAAATGTTCATGTTATTAAGTCATGTCTAATGTTTTAATTTAATGTGCCAAATTTGGCAAGTGTTGTAATTTTTTATGGACATGGCTAGTAAAGGGAAACCAAGGTAAGTCAAGGGTTAACTAAGGTCATCTAGGAGTAGTACCCAAGCTTACCCCAGGGTTAGAAGTTTCTAGAATTTCTTTGACTTAGAATTTCGTAGGTTAACTTCAGGGTGAGTTTTAGAGGGTCTTTTGGACTCCTAGGGGTAACCGGGATCAGTTTTAGTCACCCAACTTGGTACCCTATGGGTTAGGGGTCATTTTCTGTCATTAATGAGCCTTTAAACTCATTTATTACTCACTTTAAGTGTCATTTTCATCTTTGAGCGAATTTGGAAGAGGAGTGTGACTTTGGTTAACCTCACTCTCTCTTCTACCCATGTTTCATTTGACTTCACCCTTGGAGGGTTAGGAAGTGGTTTAGTTTA
>MU223303.1:90246-103117 GCA_018584345.1 Thuja plicata | reverse complement strand
TCTCTCTTCTACCCATGTTTCATTTGACTTCACCCTTGGAGGGTTAGGAAGTGGTTTAGTTTAGGATTGGTTAGAGTTACCTCACCCTTGGGTTAAGCCTTGCTCATGTTGGAGGTTTTCCTATTTATGGGAGATTTTAGGATGAGTTGAGTGTTCACCCACTCTCTACCCTTAGAGACAGAATTCAAATTGAAGGAGCCTTTGGAGAAGAAAGCTTAGGAAGGATAGCTCAACACCTTTCCTCTTCACACCTTAGCTTGGATTAAGGTTGGAATTTTTTTAAAGTTATTTTTATATTTATGTATGTGTTCTTGAGCTCAAGGACTCCATTAATGGAGTCTTATGGTTTTCTTGAAGCTTTTATAATTTTTTTTTGGTTGAAAAGTTAAATGTTTATTCTCAATGTCTTTATTTGTGCTTTATTTTGAATGGATCTTCAAGGTACACTCACCCTTGGGAGGGCAGAGTAGCCTTGGAGGGGTAGTGGAAATTATTCCTGTTAAGTGTAGAGTCTCCCATGTGTGGAGGGATAAACTTGGGGTAACATGATACCCATGAAGCCAAGATGGGCCTGAGGGCATTTAGGAGGTATAAGGAGGTTATTGAGGATAGCATCTTGTAAAGATGACCCTTGTCAAGTCCATGTGAGGCTTATGAATTCTATATATGTTCTTGGCTTTCTCCTTCAGTGAGGTCTACCACCACCCCTATTTTCTGGAATGTCTCTTGGAGACACTTCTTTTTGTTCATCCTGGTATTGGGAAGTTTTTTTCTTGTGTTTGAGACTCCTTTTCTTTTCCTGCTTGTTGGATGTATCTATTTGTGACCCGTTCCAGATTGGATCCCCAAGCTTGGGGGTGGCCTTGTAAAGGCCTAGGTTGGGTGGTGAGCATCCATGGTTAGCCCTCTTCTATCAGGGTCAGTCAGATGGAGGAGCTTGCAAAATCACCCTTTTGAGAAAGATGGGAACAACTGTAAACTGATCATTTGTAAATCTTAAGCATTGAAAGGAATTCTCTTTGAACATGTGAAGATGGAAATCCTACAAAATTTGTAACCTATGTTGTACAAGTTTTTCTTCATTATTGTTTTTAAGTACTTGTAGAGGAAGAGGTAAAATTATATATCATGTAATCCTTATTATCAAAATAAATTCTATGCTCCATTCTTGTTTGCAAGTTTAAATTCTGAATGCCCATTTTAACGTTGTTCTATTTAGAATTACATTCCCTCTCAAAAAAAAAAAACATTTAGATATGAAAATTAAGTGTTAGCTTTAAATTAATGCATGAGTTTTATGATCTTAAGAGTAAAATACTTTTCATTATAGACTCTTAGAAAATTCTGGAAATAAAAAAAATAAAAAATAAAAAAAGGTTCCTTTCGCGCTGCCTGCGCATATTCCTTTTTGCTATGTTAAATTTTAAAAAAATTTAATAAGTTGGGAGGGGTCGAGCCCCCCCCAAACCCTTGGCTCTGCGTTTTTAAACTTTGGGGGCCGCACGTCGGCGGACCACCCACTGTGCTAAGCACAGTGGGGAGGCCCCGCCGACTGGCATCGGCCGCCCCCACCTAACCCCTTGCCTCCCCTCTAAGCGTTGTCGGGCGGTGGTGCCGCTGCCTGTGGCCACCACCACGTCGCTCCCTCCGGTCTCCCTAACTCCTTCCGCTCTGTGCGCAGTTTGCGCCGCCTGCGGATGATTATTCTACCGCCCTCTTCCCATTTCCGCTGCTTACCTTATTTTTGCCGCTGCGGGTTTTAAACCGCCACTGCCTCCATTCGGTCGTCGCTTCCTTATCAGATCGCATACGAATATTAGGATTAGTTTTAAATTATTTCTTTTGTTTGAGTTTAGGTTTTAGGTATAAAGTTTCTTTTTAAATATAGATTTGATATTAATATATTTGTTTATATAATCAATTTGTTTTGAGTTTTATTTTAATTATTTTAGATTAGTTTTATTAGGTATATTTAAAGGAAAATAAATTTATAAGTATTTCTAGAGTAAATTTTATTAATGGGTACTAAATTATATGATTTCTTGTAAAAATTTAAATGTTATTTAACAATTGGGATTAAGTGATATTTTAAATAATTTTAACTCAGATCGAGATTTGATGTTATTTTAATTCCATTTTATTAAGGATTAGTTATGTATTAATCTTTCTTTTAAATATATGTTGATAAACAAACTTATTTATTAAAGGTCATTTTAACTTTCCTATCTTAGCAATAACTACCATTAGGGATATTTTCGCTATCCTTGACCTAGTGATGGGTACAATTGACTTTTTTTTTGTCAACAAAAGTCAAACGTACTCCATTTACCTTGGTTTTCAAACCAGTGGTTCCCCTCGCACCCTGGAACCTAGGATTTTAGTTTCGTACCATTTTGAGAGGGTTGACTTTTTGGTCAACATAGGTTGACTTTTGGTCAACTGTCTCATTTTGTGCACCTTTGACTTCCACAGTGCTTAGTAGGCCCTAGTGACCCTCCTTCACGTATTTCAAGGGATGTTTGACTTTCAACCCTAGTTGACTTTTAGTCAAACCATCTCAATTTGCATGTATGAGTCTTCCTTTGGGTCTAAGCGAACCCTAGTTTGTACCATTCACCTTTTTAGTGTATAGTTGACTTTTGGTCAACTCTAGTTGACTTTTGATCAACTACCTCGGTTTGCGTGTAGTTCTAGTTTGGAACTTTAGTCATCCTTTAGGATAGCTATGAAAGTTATTCCTCTCCTTGAGACCTTTTCTGGTTTTCCTTTACCCCCTTGCACCATTTTGCTTGCACATGTTACCCTTATGTTTGTTTGGGTATCCTGTTTATGTGCGTTATTAAAAAATTTTGTTCGTGTGTTTTGCCCAACTTTTGGGCATGACAATAACCGTGACTTTGATAATAAGGGAGGTTGAATATTTTAAGTTCGGTATCAGGAGAAGACATACCATGTGTTAACCTGAGGTGATAATGTCCCAAATCAATAGGGAAGAATGAACCCACCCCTCTTTTAAGCTTGAATTTCAATCCGACCTGGATAATTTGTCTACAAATTTCCAACATAATGTATTTATCTAGACAATAACGTGGGAGCTTCACAGGTTCACCACTAAAACCTCCTACCCTTAAATAGCCAAAGGTAGGAAACTAGGTAAAGAAACTACCATAGGGCTTAATCAACTCTATAGGCTCTTCAGACATTCTATAATTTATCCTCCCTTTTAGCTCAAAGACAAGCTTGGCCAGGAACGTATCTTGCACCCTTCAAAAATTCCTCAGGTTCTTCTCCTTTTGTAGATAAGAGTGGTATTTGTATATCATCATGTCATCTCTCCATGGCTGATGAGGCAGACCTTCCCAGTTTCTACCAATGGCTAGGACATAAAACAAGTATGAGGTCATGTAGAAACTAGAGGCTTCTGCAGACTGGGATAGCTCTTCATCCAATCTTGCCACTATTACTTTAGCCCAGTCTACATATTTTCCATCAGTCAGAATGGTTTGAATGAGAATGTACATCCAGTCCTCCCACATTCTGTCATTAGGTTTTCCCCTCAATCTATTCAACATGACAACATTATCTCTCACTTCTCTTAACAAATGGTCTTTTTTCAGAGGTTTAGGAAGTCTGGAACCTCCTCTTTCAGCCTTGGACAACCAGTCCCTAGCTATATTGTTACTATAATCTCTGAAATTGCTAAGAAAATCTTCTTTAGCTTTTGCAAAGTCACAGGTGATGTACGTCTCTACCGGAGGTATTCTCAGGGTTGTCATTATTTTTTGTCGGTTCACAGACACCAACACTTCTCCAGAGGGAAGGCAGATACATCGATTTACCCTGTCACACCTGTTTCTACACTCCATCACTAATTTAGGGCACGGAGTCACTTCAGGAAAACCAGTAGCCTCCAACAAACCGCTCTCAAAAATTTTGGCTGATATAGTCTCAGCCTTGGAATTTCTAACTCTGTGTAGAAGTAGGGGGTTGAGGAAGCGTCCCTAAAGAGGAAGGGTGCCCTGAAGCAGAAGAGACCAGCTACACCAACTGAGAACGCAACTCATACACTTGCGTTGTGCATGCTGCCAACTGTTGCTCGATAACTGACTGAAGTTCCAGCATGGATTTGACCATCACAGCGACCTCCTAAAGGTCCTTCAGCTGCTCATCAACTACCTATTGGGACGCAACCAAACTAGCCTCCACAAGATGTCGCTCGGAAGTAACTGTAGCCAGCTGGTGCTCAAATGTCTCTATTTCTTTCACCAGCGCCCTTCTAAGGTGAGGTGGGATGCCTTCTCTGCTTCCATCCCCTATGTCTGTAGGGATAAGTCTCACTCCACAACTACCAATCTGGCATCCAGCTCCTCCTGAGTGCTCTCTGAAGCTACCAAGGTAGTTTCCCTTCGAGCTGAGACGTAGAAACCCTCACGGAACACCTGCTCAATGTGGCGAGTGAGACTCTGGACTGCACTCTTGGTCACTGGCACCAGAAGAGACCATGCCTCCTACATCTCCTATGTCTCTCCATCAGGCCAAAACCCCTGGCCAAAACACTCTCCAAAGACACGTAGGCACTCATGCTGCATAAAACTCAATAGACAACACAACTCAGAAGTCACAGACTGTAGGGCCTGAGCCTCGCCTAAGGCCACCATTCGACACCCTCAAACTACAAGGTCAGTTAATGATGCCTCCACATCTCCATCCTCTAGCTCTGCACCTCAGTTGGCCAAGTGCTCAACCCTCTCCGTCATCAAAACATCCATGGCGTCATCCGCTGCCCCACCCAGCTCACCTAGAGTGCCTTCCTCAAGCACATCTGCCACTTCTCCAATGGCGTCCCCACCTTGTGGGTTGGTAGGCTGTAAGTCCTAGGCCACTATAACCTGTACCTCCTGAGGCACTTCCTCTTGAAGTACCTCCTGGTGGGGAGATAGAATGGCCACCCTTGTGGGTTCTGCAACCATCATGGCGAACTTCTGAAGCCAGGAACTCATAGTCTTCTTCAAAGGACCTGCAGATGGTGGTGGATCCTCAAGCGAAATTTTGTCCACATGGATGATGGTGTAAGCCCTAGCTGCCACCAACCCAAGTTGTCCCTATCCCTGTCCAACTGGTTGGTCCTTAGTTGTACTTCCAGCAACCTTAGACTCGATAACTCCCTCTGTAAGGGGTGCTGCTGAGGGAACCAGTTTGGTGGAAGATGATAAAAGAGGTGGCGCAAACCTTACTATGGCCTCCTCCCCTACCAAATTACTCTCTAGAGCCTCAGAGTCACTACCCTCCATTGTGGTCACTCTACCAGTGTCCTCCCGATCAGATTCTATGACCCTTTGTGGCCTCTTCTACCCTATTTGCACCCCACCGGTATCAAATTATTTCCAATAAAACACAGGAGGTTCGTCTGGTGCCATCTTTCCTTGAGGTGCTAATTCCATTTTATCCAGCGGCATGGTCAGAGTAGTCTCCAGAAACAACCCAATGGCATGGTGTGGCATGTGGAATGTACAGTGCTACAAAGTCATGAACTCGTACATTCTGTCTGATAACATAGTGGCCCAATCATATACTACGCCGTTCATTATGCCATTCATGTGGACAATTTGTGGAAGGGTGATGTTTGATTCCCTACTCACCCCAGTGAGTCTACTCTTTATTACGTCCAAAATGCATCGCCACGGACCCTCGGCCACGAACTCCTTCTTGATGCCATGGCTCTTTGTCACCTGGACAATAGAATCCATTTCAGCTTGGGTCAGGGTGCGAGAAATGCGGTGGATCCAGAACTCTTTCCGCTCCTTCGTCATCTTATGCTTTTTGATTTCTAGCTTCTGCCCATTCTGTCCAAGAATGCCAAACACCCTAGTGAAGTCTGTTGGACCAAAAGAAACCGTAACCATGTGTTTCCTGTACTCAAATGTACTTTTCTGTGTGTGCCTGTCATAGGTATTTACCATTACCTACAATGTGGGCTCAAAATTTTTCACAGGAAACAAGGGCATCTAAATCGCCCAATGTACACCAACGTGCCTCAATAACCTCTTCACTTCATCTGTGTCTGGTGTGTCGTGCCACCATTTTCGGCACTCCAAGCCATTAAGCCCTTCAAATGCTATAGATTCATAAGTCACTTGTTCCTTCTACATAGCTTTTCCTTTGCCCATGTTTTCGGCCACTTGTACTCCTAAAGGTAAAACCCTTAGCTTCTTTGCTATGTTCAAAGTGTCATCCAACTGAACCTTCCATCTCCTCTTCCCCGCAGATTCCATAACTACTTTGCAAAAATAGTTAGGGTTTCACATTGCCCCCTATGGCTGCCAAAAACTTCATGGCTACACTACACATAATTACTCTTTGCTATATTGCCAAAATGAACCACTGCTCTTCAATCCATCATAAACCCCTGCAATTCTACCAAGGAAATTTGGGCACCCTCCCTTTGGAATTATGTTTCCAACTGTATAAATCTTTTTAGATTTATGTTCAACTACGAGATGCTCAAGATCGAGGATGCGTGCCACTGTTTTGACAAACTATCCCTATCAGACTAAACCTGCAACAACCATGAATGCTAGAAGATAAGAATCTCGGATGGCTACTCGCGGGGCTATGCATCCTTGTTACCTTGAACGCGGTATAGCGAGGGTCTCGTTTGGCATAATGGAAAAAACCATGACAACTCCTTTTGGTTTGTTTGTAACCTCTGATCGGAAGTCTTTTTATAAACACTTGGGTGCTGCTATTGTTGTAAAGCGTCTGGCAGCATTGTTTAAGTTCATCGCACATCGTTTGAATGCCTCTAACCGCACGTCCTTTGAATGCCTCTAGCCGCATATACTTTTAAGACCTCCAACCGCTATTCTTTTGTTTTTTAAACCTTGGGCACACACTTTTTAAAGCCTCTGACTGCCAAGTTGGCCAACGATTGGCCTCCCACCATCCGGTGGAGCCACTGTGTGGTGAACTTCTACCATCTGGTGGAACCACCGTCTTGTGAAGTCACCATGCGGTGGACCACCGTCCGGTGGACTTTCACCATGCGGTGAAGCCACCGTGCAGTTTTTTTTTTTTTTAATTAATTTTTCAAATTTTTAATTTTTTTTTTTAATATATATATATATAATATCCATCCTACAATCAAAGATATAGGTTTGATGATCCCCTCCTTCATGCCTTTCATGGTAGACTTTCAGTTTCAAACCGTTGACAGCATCGGGGATCTCTCTCCCATCAAGTGTCCATAGTTTCACTGCTCCATTGGCTGCTACTTCACAAACTCTATATGGCCCTAACCATTTCACTTTAAATTTGTCGGGTTTGATTTTAGTCTGCCCATTAAATCTCAACACCAACTGGCTAGGTGTAAACATCATCTTCCTAAGGTGTTTTTCATGCCAGAGTTTCCTTCGCTACTGCGCTATGTCTGTTACCCACTGTGCCATGGCTCTCTTCTCGTCCAACTTATTCAAGGCATACAGTCTCTCCCTTAGAATCTCCATGTCACCTAGCTTATTTTCAATGGCTATCTATAGGCTAGGAACCATGAATTCTATCGGTACCACAGCTTTTTGTCCATACATAAGCTGGAAGGGTGTCTGCCCTGTGGTTACCTTGTAAGATGTACGGTAAGATGGAAGGGTTTCTGCCCTGTGATTACCTTCAACTCCACAAGACTTATAAATAACTCCTACCAAAATCTTATTCGTTGCCCCTACCTGGCCATTAGCCCGAGGATAATATGGACTCGACAGTGTATAGAAAATCTTGAACTCGGTGGTTAGCAGCTTAATGATGTGATTTACAAAGTGTCCACCTCTGTCACTCATTAATTGAATTGGAATTCCATACCTTGTTATTATTTGTTCATAAATGAACTTGGTGGTGCTTAGTTCTTAGTTATCTGCCAAGGTGCATGCTTCAACCCATTTGGTTAAGTATTCTGTGGCCACCACAATATATCAGCATTGTCAGGCACGACTGGTTTTTAGAGGTCCCACAAAGTCAAGCCCCCATCTTTTGAATAGCTCTTGGGCATGGGAGGGATTGAGGGGCATAAAATCCAATTTGAGGGGTTTTCCTGCACGCTAACAAGTATCACATCCCACCACCCATTCTCTAGCATCGTTGTATACTGTTGGCCACCATAAGCTAGCTAGAAGTACCTTTCTTGCTGTTGTATCAGGACCCATGTGCCCTCTGGCTGGTCCTTCGTGGGCTTCCCTTAGCACACTTGGCACTTCCTCTTCCATCACACATCGCCTCAGCACTTGATCTGGCCCCATTTTATAGAGTAATCCATTGATTAAGTTAAAAGTCCTGCTTCTAAGGACTAACTTCCTTTGTTCTCCTGGGAGCATGTCCGGAGGGACCCCTGCTATGGAAAAATATTCTCCCACACTTGTATACCACTTAGGGAGTATGGCAATATGGAATAGATGTGCATCTAGAAAATCATTGTTTACTCTCACAGGTGGTTCACCCGACTTGATTCTTGACAATTGGTCAGCGATTACATGGCTGCATCCTAGTCGTACCACAATTTTAAATGTGAACTCCTGTAGTAAGAGGAGCCATCGGCTCACTCTTCCTTGGATAATAGTTTTGTTGACCAGGTACATGAGATCCTGGTGATCCACATAAAAGATGAATGGTGTGGCAAGTAGATAGTTCCTGAATTTTTGAACAGAGTAGACCATCCCGAGGGCCTCCCTCTCAGTGGTGCTATAATTCTTCTCAGCGTTGGACAACAATCTGCTTGGGAAGTATATAGGATGATCAAGTCCATGCCCCCCTTCCTGAGCCAAGGTGGCTCTGATGGCATAATTTTATGGGTCAACATGTACATGAAACTCTTTGTCCCAATTGGGGAATGCAAGAATCGGGGCACCCAACAATCTCATTTTCAAATTTTGGAAGGCTTCCTCCTACTCCTTCATCCACACGTACGGCTCTCCCTTCCTCATAAGCCTATCCATCAGATGTGATATTTGTGCAAAGTTTTTGATGAACCGGCAGTAGTATCCAATGTGGCCCAGAAAAGATTTGACGCCAGTCACATCCATTGGGGCCTCCATTTCCACAATTACCCGCACCTTGTCTGGGTCTATTTTTAATCCTTTTTTGCATACGATGTGCCCAAGAAATTTCCCTTGGGGTACCATAAATTGGCACTTCTTTGGGTTAAGTGCCAGATGGGCTTGCCAACATCATTCCTTACACTCCCCCAAAGCTGTGATGTGCTTGTCCTACCCGCTAAATATGGACCAATCATCCATAAATGCTTTGAAGTTTCCCTTTGACATCTTTTCAAAAATATGTAAGATAATCCTTTGGAAGGTAGTCGGGGCATTGCAAAGGCCGAAGGGCATTTGATTGTAGGTGTATACACCATCCTCCACTACAAAGGTTGTTTTCAATTTGTCCTCCTCTGAAATGGATATCTAGTTATATCCTGAAAACCCATCCATAAAGGAATAAATCTCATGACCTGCTACTTCTTCCAATATGCTATCAGTGAAGGGAATAGGGAAGGGGTCCTTGATTATTACTGCGTTGAGGCATCTAAAATCTACATAGATGTGGATCTTATTAGCCTCTTTCTTCAGAGAGATTACTATGGGGGAGACCCACTCACTTGTGTCAACCTGAAAGATAATATCGGCTTCCAACATCCGTTCAATTTCTGTCTCCACCCTTGCTACATAATTCTTGTTCATTCTGTATGGTCTCTTCCACACAGGTTGGGCTCCTGGAACCAAAGGAATCCTGTGTATGCACAGCTCTGGAGGGACACCCTTCAGGTCTCTATAGGTCTAGTGAACACATCCTTGTATTCAGTGAAGATTTTAAATGTTGTTGTCTTTAATACCGGGTTCCAGTCATCTGCCATTAGGATGATTTTGGGGTCCTTCTCATCCCCCAAGTTTATTTCCTTCAACTTTGCTTCCTTATACTCGATTGGTTCATCCTTGGCAAATTCATGTGCAAGATTCTCTGCTATTTGGGTTTCTCCTTCTTTATATTCTTTGTACTCCGGGGGAAACTGGTTGAGATCTTCCTCAACCTGCAACATGTTGCACAGAAATACTTCATAATCCTCCATCTGCAATGGAAGAGCCCACTTAATGAATCCAGGTTATCTTCTGAGTATTTTTCCAGTTCAAGCACCCCTTCATTGTTGGGTTCCATACGCTGCCTTCCTTTGTCGGTGCCTTCTTCATTGCCAGATCCCGAAGAAGATGCCAGGTCTTCACTAACCAACTGATTCTTCAAATCAATTATGAACTTTCAACCGTCTCTCTCCATGGAAACTACATTCCATTTCCAATCGTGTTTGGCTTTTGCTTGTATGAGCCATCCTCTCCTGAGGAGGGCGTCATATCCCTTCTTCTTTACAAGGATGACCACAAAGTCCATTACAAATGGTTGGGTGCCAATCATGACCCATTATGCCATTAATGTCCCTATGGGTTTGATCCCATGCTGGTCTGCTCCTACCAGTTGGAAGGTTGGCGGCCACAATGTTGGTCACCCCAGATTCTTCCAGGTTTCCTCGGGTAGGACGTTGACACCTGATCCCCCGTCGATGATTGTGTCTATCAGTATCTTTCTGAGGATTCCCATCTCTATTACCATAGGGTGCCTCCCCATGTCAAGTGCCAACAACATTGGGTCCTTAGCAAAATTTCCCGTCCCAAAGTGTTTTTCCTTTTCTGTCACCGTCGGTATGTTAGGAGTTTGTACTGTGTTAAGGAGGGTTGTTTTTAGATGTGGCATGGCTGTGACCTATTCCTAGTGTATGTATTTTTTATTATTGGTTTTCTCCTCTTGTGGTAGTCCTCTTTCACCCCTTTGTTTCAGGTCTTTTGGAGACCTATGTATATCCTTGGGTATTGGGTATTTTCTTGTGTTCCTATTTTCCAATTCATGGTTGTTATGTGTGTATGTATCCTAGTTCAATTCTGGATCCCCTAGCTCGGGGGTGGACTTAAAAAGGCCTAGATTGGGAGGTGAGCCTCCATGGTCAACCTTTATGTTCTTACAGGTTCAGAGAAAGCTTCTAAAAATATAGCCGAAGTCTTGGTGTCTTGGTTGCAATCCTATTCTCAAAGTCACTTTCTAGTTTAAATTTTTTCCTTGAAACATTTAAAGGAAATTGAAAATTTGTAATCCCATTGTTTAAAGGCTCATATATTTTGAAAGAATTGTATTCACTACTTCCTTGTAATAAGAAGATAAAACTTTTTCTATATGCTTGTATCAATAATTGCATTATTGGCTACTTCAAATTTAGTCTTATTAATGTTCTATTAAAGTGATAAGAAAATAAATCTTAAGGATTATAGCTTTATATGTTATTGCAATTATATAATAAACTTTCAATTAATTTAATCTCTAAAATTTGCA
The DNA here is from genome assembly GCA_018584345.1 of Thuja plicata. Taxonomy (NCBI): domain Eukaryota; kingdom Viridiplantae; phylum Streptophyta; class Pinopsida; order Cupressales; family Cupressaceae; genus Thuja; species Thuja plicata. The sequence goes on along the minus strand of MU223303.1, from coordinate 91,708 downwards.
AAGGTGTTGAAAATATTTTATCTCCTATAGTTAAATATAACATGTTTTAATGAAAATTTATGTTCATTAGATTAAGGTATTAATGCCCAGATTTTGGGGAATGACACTTAATCAAATTTTGCAAAATCACAATTTAAGAACTTAATGAAAAAAATCAATTTAGAGAAGGGAAATTTCTTTTGTAAGCATTACCAATTTTAATAAAATGCTCATATAACACTTCTTCTTCTAAACTTTCCAAAATAATAGCACTATGAATTTTCTTGGAGTGCTTGTTTTGGATTCTTACCTCTTTGCTTTCCCTTTTGACCCTCAACTCTAATTTTTGCACCTTTAAGTGTATGTTAATCTACAGCAAAAGTAACAATAGAGAATTAGTAATCTGAATTTATCAATCTGCAAGTAAGAAAACACAGAAAACAACATGTGTCATTTTGCAGCTTATAAGCATTACTTTGCAGTATGTTGTGCGTTGCTTTGCACTACTTTAAGCATTATTTTGCACTCTTCTAGGCGTTACTTTACTAATAAAATTTGTTAAAAGAAAGTGATCAGGCGTGAAAAAGTTGATTAAATGCGGTAAAGGAAAATGCACAGGTGACAGAATCAAAGTTGCAGTCGTTAATTCCTGAATTCCAAGATTCGCTTTATGAGCACAGGTGTCACTCTTTAGCTGATGGGCATGACACAAGTTAGACGAGAAGTGAGAAGGAATTCTCAGGTTTCATTTGAATTCTTGCAAGCATCATCATTTAGCTTATAGACGGCACTTTACCTGCAATCTTCAAAATAAATATAAAATGAAGCACAAAACACACAAAATATATAAAAAATGAGGATTGGAGGCTTAAAGCCTCATGGTGGGTGTCATTTGTGTGTGTGATTTTTACACCTTCATGAGATTATTTTATTTCAATCAATTCTATGGAACAAAAACAAAAAATTAGGATAAGAATTGAAAATAAATCATTAAGCATCCCATGGATCTCTAACTAAGCATGCTAATAGAGAGCTCTTAGCTTAAATCTCTACTAGTGATAGTCCTAGAATGAGAAAATTGATAATAATATGCCTATCTAGTTCATGATTCTCTCAAATTGTCTTAACAATTCACTCAAATGCTCTCACAAATGCTTGAAAATGCTCAAATTGCTTTGATATTGCTCTCAAAATGACTATAGTGTGGATGATTTGCATTCGAATGTCTAGGATTGTTTATGCTTACAAAATGGATTCTATTTATAGGATTTTCCCAAGTGTAGGGGGTGTTGGTTGTATTTCGTGTTTTGCCCTGTTCCTTGTCTTGTTCTCTGAAAGTTTGCAGGTTTTCATGCGTATTCCATGTCAAAATCCTGAGAAATCCTGCAAAATCATAAACCCTAAGGCCTAATGTTGAACGATGTATCTCAAAAGCACTCAGCCATGTCTTATATTCCTTCATTACCTTTTCAAGTTACTTAAG
>MU223303.1:55854-85302 GCA_018584345.1 Thuja plicata | reverse complement strand
TGGGAGTTGTGGGTTGATAGTTTTCATCAACTCCAATATGGTATCAGAGCTCCAGATCTTCATGCCCCTATTCTCTTCATGAGAGATTTGGCCTTGTTCTTTAAATCTGTGTTTTTGAGAGGTTTTTGTCTCAGATTTTAGTGGTTTTCAGGAGGATTTTTGTTTGGAGTAGTTTGATCAAAAATTGACATCTGGGTTGTGTCTGGAATACCCCCAAAACCCTTATTTTCATATAAGGCATGTCTTATTTGGACACGATTGAAATCTGAGCCCTCTTTTTTGCTTGCATGACCTTGGTATATTTTTTGAGGCAAAAATCCGCCTCGGTTTCCCTACCGCTGATTTTCAGCAGCCACAGGCCCTAAGATTTTTTAATATTTTTTTTAAAATAAAAAAAAAATATTCTTTTTTTTGTGTGTTTTTTTATAAAAAAAAAAGCATGTGTTTTTTATGTTTTTTTTTTTCTTTAAAAAAAAGCATAATGTTTTTTTATTGTTTGTCTTCATTAAAAAATAATATTTTTTTCTGCCATTTTGGTGGGAAATCTGGAGGCAGTATTTTTTTTGGAGGAATCGCCAGTTTAACAAGGCTCTGCTATTTTTGGCTAAGGTTTCATGAGGTTCACTTCTATTTTGACCTCCCGATAGTTTTTTGCTCATATCTGGAGCAAACAGAGGCCGATTTTGACTTCCTTATATTGCCAGAAATCTCTTTCCGAGACAGACGTCTTTCTAGATGATAGATTTTTTTATTTCTCCATATTGCAAGTTTTTTCTCCTTTCAAAGTTAGGGTTCTATTTTTCACTCCAGGAGCCATATCTTGCTCATCTAGACTCTTTTTTTTGACTTCCACATGGGGTTGGAAAGTTGCTTCTGTTCTCTTTCTTATTCTATGGGTCTCACACCCAGATTCTTCTCCATGTATCTATGTATTCATTTTTTTTCTTTATGACATTCTGGTAGATATCTTGGATGTTTTAGGTCATGGGATCATTTCCTTCTATGAACATTGTATACACCTTTTTCTGTAGCTTTCTTTTGTAAACACACTAAAATAAAGTGCCTGCAGTTGCATATCTGGGATCTTGTACACCTTGTGCTTGCTTGTACTCACACTTAGTTATAAAGTGCCATGGGGGGTTATGATGTTTTGCCTTTTGTGCTCATCCACCTTTGTTAAGTGAGTGTCCCTTCCATGACATTAGCCTCATGATGTGTGTCTAGAAGAACATTTCTTCTACTTTGACACCGTTGTTTATCCTATGCTTGTACCTTCTTCTGCACTATTGGTGTTCCTAATTCTTCTTCTTACAGTTATTTTTTGGCATTGCATTTCAGTGTTCCTATCAAACCTCTCCATGTTCAGCATTATGGGGGGGTGTCTCCTGTTGGTTCTAATGCTTCCTTGGTTTGATGGAGTGATCTATGTATTCATTATTTGTTCCTATGTACTAGGTGGATGCAGTGGTTGGTACCTATGCATTTCGGTGAGATGGATCATTTACCATATGGACACTCTTCTTTCATTCCTATTTTGTAGGAATTCTTCCATCTTCGATTGATCAGCTCTTCAGGCTTTGTTTAAAGTCTTGTCTACCTGATCATGTTCTATTACAGTGGAGGTTCCAGCAGTTACTTTTCAACAGTGTTTGCAGCTTCTTGCTTCAGAGGTGTTCTACATGTTCCTTCTTTTTTCCTATTTTCTGGGACATTCTCTAGTTTGGAGGCTTCTTATGTCCTTCTCTAGGCTTTATCTCTTTTTTGAGTAGGTTTTTTTCCATGTGGTTTTCTCTATTTCTCCTCTTTACAGATATTTTTGTACTTGGGTACCTGATCAGGCCTTGTTGTCGGGACCCATTTTTCCTTCTTTCAGTAGTTTTTTCTAGGTTTTTAGCTTCTCCCTAAGTTTATCTTAAGGGGGGGTGTTAGAGTAATAAAGTGATTCCACTTATTAATTAAATCATATTGATTTAATTATTAAGTCACTTATTATCTCTCTTTTACTTAAGCTAAACTTTAGGCATATAATAATTAATTCTTTTATTAATTATTATTATGCAACCTAGATTTTCCCTTTAGGCTTTCCCATTTAGGGTTCCGGTATCCTTTTATAAGGATTCCCTCTTTGTGAATTATTACATTCGATGGTTATTAATTAATTGAGGATGTTATTGCATTAATATTTTTTCTACATTTTTTACACAATATGTTTCCTCTTCCATCGATCTGTGATTTTTGGCCTCCATAGCTTTTTGTCTTCTCTCTTTCTGTGACAGGTTTGCATGCAAGTGATTCTTGGGAGTTGTGGGTTGATAGTTTTCATCAACTCCAATACTCCTTTGACTTAAGCTAATGTTGCTTGAATTTTCTTCTTCTCAGGACATAATCTATGTCTATGTCCAAGCTTATCACATTTGTAACATTGTATTTTGGAGAAGTCTCAATTTTTGTGACTTTTAATGGGATTCCCTACATGACTTGTGTTAGAGTTTCCTTTCTTATGTTTAAACCTTCTTTTACTTCTTTTTAAATTTGAATGGGTATGTAGGGCTTGAATCTCATTTCCTTTGGTAGGCCTGATCCCTCTTGATATTAACTGAGATTCCTCTTGAGTGCAATCATTCTTGAGCTTATCAAACTTGGGTAGAGAAGGACATCCAGTTATACATTGAATAAATGATTCCCATGTGATGGGTAATCTTCTAAGTGCTATTGATGTTAAATCCATGTCATCAATATTATTTCCAATATTGGAGATTTGATCTCTTAATTCATAAATCCAAAGAAAGTAAGATGTAATCGATTCCCCTTTATTCATCTTTAGATTTCAAAGTTGTTGTTTGAGAGTAAGTAATCTACTTGTATTATTAATCTCAAATGTTTCTTGAATAGTCTTGAATACTTCATAGGCAGTTTTAAGTCTCGCTATGGAGGGGAGGATATGATCTTTAACAACATCAATTATGATCTTTGTTTTGTTGCTACGTATTTTCCAAGTTGATTTTTCCAGTTATTCTTCTGGCATCTTTTTGTCTTCCTCGACATAAGAATCTAACTCAAGTTCTTGAAGCAATGTAAGAATTTGAATTTTCCATGAGAAGAAGTTAGAAGTGCCTTCGAGCCTATCTTCTACCTTAATACTGCTGGCCATTATAATTTATCTTTCCCTTTTTTTGTTTATAATAAATCTATAAGGAATTCAAGGTTATCTTTAATGATTTTCCTCTATTGAGGCTCTGATACCATGTTAAGAATATAAGATCTTGATAGAGAAAATCTAATGTTTATGAATGTACTATTTATTAAACATATTTTTTGAGCAATGAATATTTACTAAACTGTATTGCAGAGGAGAAGACAATGTCGTATTGATTTATTGCTATCCTCTAACATTACATAACATATACATATAATATGAACAGTCATATCTATGTAGAGACATGACTCTACATGGCTTAAGCCACGTAGAGCCATGTCTATATGTAGACATGCCCTTTCAAACACGGGGTTTATCGAATGTTGTTTGTGATGACCCTTCGTAACATATGCAATTGTTACGTTAACTATCCTTCAGTAGTTCACATAACATATTAATATCTAATATGTTACGTTAACTATCAAATGATAGTTACTCGTAATAGGATCAATATATATGCCAAGGCTTATATAATATCGACTATGTCAATTTAACATCTAACAATGTTAAACTCTGATCCAATATTGATTGCTATCAATTATCATGTACATTAACAATAATATGTGTGTGTGTGTGTGTGTGTGTGTGTGTGTGTGTGCGCGTGTGTGTGTGCACATATAGTCGACTATTTTATTGAGAAACAACAATATAATTACATCAATCAATTCGATGTTATAGTTTAACAGGGACAATTTAAATTATTGTCTCAAAGCTTGGGACAAGATGAGTGGATGAAATTGAAAAGACCAAATGAGTGGTAGAGATTGCAAATTTTGAGTGATCTATGTGCTTTGCCTTCTCAATTCTCATTGGTTCCTCAAATTCATGTTGAAAGATATTAGGATTTATTAATTCAATCAATTAATTAAATTATCCATGTAGGGGAATAGGTTGGATTTTATTTTTGATTTAAACTATACGATTAATTGATTAAAATAAATTATATAATTTGATTAATCCCTTTAGACTTATATTTAATTAATTAATGTCATTTATTAATTTATCCTTTGATTTAATTTGATTTTGTCCCAATTTGATTTAATAAATATCCATTTGATTTGATTTGGTGCATTTTGATGAGATTTGGAGCAATTTGATGAGATTCACAGATTTGGTTGATTAGAGAACACCTGACCAATTTTAGGTGTCTACAATATCTCCTCCAAAAATACCATAATATCAACACTTACAATTGTCAAACAATTGTTGGTATTATAATTTTACATCAAGTGATGACTACCAGAAACAACAAGCCGTCATTGATTCAAGTAAGAGAAAAATCGTGCTTTTGTGCTGAGTGAATTGAGAACAACACAAATAGTCAATGTGATAATATTGCAAATGGATGTGTTTCACAATGAGAAATGAAACAGTTAATCAGAATGCATCCCTATGAAGATGATGACAATGACATAGACATTCATGATCCTATATATCCAGTTGATTATGAATGTGTTTCTGATTTAGTTGTTATAGGTGTGTGTGCACGCATGATCTTTTATTTAATTTTAATTTATCACAAGTGATGCTCATATTTTATCTTAATTTTACATTTTTTATTTATGGGATTCATGTGTATAGGTGATATTTTTATTGTGGTTGTGGATCCTGACAATGCGAAAGGTGTAGATTATTATCTCCTAAGATGCACGAAAGAAAAATACAAGTTGGCAAAAGTAATTGTAGATGGTGATGGACAATCATATCCAACTGGTTCTATTGTTATTAAAGGAACCTATTATCAACAAACGAAGATAGACAAAAATGGTGTTCAAATTATTGACTACATGTCTGGCCAAAAGGTTCTACATTACAAGCACTTGGTTAGAGCGACAAAGCTGCAATTTGAGGCATTGCCAAAAAAAGGTCGTGGCAACCAAAACTGGAGGTTTTCTATTGCAGAACATGAAAATATTTTGGAGATAATAAAAGATAGAGAGGATCCAGAGTATACGTATCAAGAGCTTTAGGCTAAACTTTTTTTTTAGCTCATACTTTCATATTTGAACTAGAGCTTGAACTCATATATAATTTTCTAAGACTGGATATATATATTTTTGGATTAAAGTAGAGATTATTTGAATATTGGATATAGTTATTTATTTTGACATGGTTAAATGGTTTTGATATATAGCTATGTATGTTTTTATGGTTCAATGGTTTTGATATATAGTTATAAATTATTTTATGTATGCTTCGATGGTTCAATGGTTTTGATATATAGTTACAAATGCTTTTACATATTCTTTTATGTATGCTATTATGTATGCTTTGACGATTAAATGGTTTTGATATATAGTTATAAATGCTTTTATGTATGCTTTGATGGTTCAATGGTTTTGATATATAGTTATAAATTCTTTTATGTATGATTTTATGTATGCTATTATGTATTCTTTGATAGTTAAATAGTTATGATATATAGTTATAAATGTGTTTATGTATGCTTTTATGGTTGAATGGTTATGAAATCCCCTTAAGAGATAAGTTAAGATAAATCTCTTATGTGTCATTATTTAGACATCCCCTTAATACACCCCATTATGAAGACATTGTAACTTTAGACATCCCCTTAAGACATCATAACTTTAGATTCCCTGAAGACATCCCCTTAAGACATCGAAACTTCATACATCCCCTTAAGTCATTAGTTAAGATAAAGTGATTATATATTCAGTTCATTAAGGTACATAAATTACTTGTATAACATTAAGTTACATAAATTAAATCTTGTTTGACATTAGTTAAGATAAATTACATCCTAAGTTGATCCTAACATTAAGATACATAAATTTCACTTGTCTGAAGTAAGTTACATAAATTAAGATAAATTGTGCTTGTGTGACATTAGTTAAGATAAATTGGTTATATATAATTAGTTAATATAAATTGGTTATAATTCATTAGTTAACATAAATTGGTTATATGTCATTAGTTAAGATAAAGTGCTTACATATTTAGTTCATTAAGTACATAAATTTATTGTATAACATTAAGTTACATAAATTAAAGCTTGTATGATATTAGTTAAGATAAATTGCATCATAACTTGATCCAAACACTAAGATACATGTAACAAATTTACTTACATAAATTGCTTGTATGACATTAGTTAAGATATTTATTGCATCCTAACTTGATTCTAACAAACATCATAAATAATCTAACTGAAATTGAATGTATATAATCAAATGTACATGTACATGAAACAAGAAACAAGAAACATCATGTATCCTAACTTTTTCAATTCATCCTAACTCATAATTTTATACATGTACGCACAAAAAAACATCATAAATAATCTAACCAAAATCTAACACATGAAATAAACATTGTAACAGATGAAATGTCTGAAATAAACACGTAAAACATGAAATGTTTGAAAATAAACATGTAACACATGAAATGTCTATAGTATATATAAAATAAGTCTACAAATGTCTAGAAATTTGTAAAATGTCTAGAATGTATAGAAATGTCTAGAATGTATTTCTAAATGTCTAGAATGTTTATCAATGTCTACCACATATCTAGAATGTCTATCAAGAAAACATCTACCAATATCTCTAGCTCGGGCCCTAACCTGATCCCTGATCGGATCCACCACCTACTCGAGGGGCCTACATTGTACACAAATTCCATGTTAAAAACTTATAGAATACACATACATGTAAATGAGCAATTAAAATTTTCACATATTTAAAAGAAAAATTAATTAAAACACGTGTTTATATAATTTTACCTATGTATCATGATGAATAGGATCACCAGGTGCCTGCAAATCTCCATAGGTCACGGTCATCATAATACCTTGTAATATATATATAAACTTCAAAAAATATGTACATAATCAAACTTTGAAAATTATAGCCAGCTATCTATACAATTAAATCAAAATCAAATTTTGGTTTCTTACCTTATTTGCATCCTCTGATGCATGCCTGATGTCGAATATCTCATAAGAGTTTCATTCACTTCATTTGTATGAACACGCTCATCCATAATCAGAGATGAAAAAGATCCTAGCCGAAATCCTATTGTCTGAGGTGTAGGATTGACAAATGGATTCTATGGAGGAGGTGTAAGATCAATAGGTGTCTACTGCCAAGGATTTGTAGGACGTATCAAAATATCATCATGTCCTGATGTACTAGTATCGGTATCTCTAACTCCATGGTTGCTACTAGTGTAGGGTCTCTGAAGTAATTATCTAATAAATTTTGGCATCTGTTGGGGATTAATCCCTTGTAATATTGACAAAGCCTGATAGGCATCAACGAGATCACTCACTAAATATGATCTCATGTCGTGTATATGATCCTCAAGAAACTGTGGAATGTCACCAAGTGACAGTACTTCATAATAGATGTATAGACCAAAAATGGATCTGAACGATCAACATTAGGGCTGATATGAGAACACAAGATATATTTTCCTATGCAGTCAAATGCCATCTCATCAACTTGAGTCGCAATGGTGGAAATACTAGAATAAATGATAACCCACACGTCCTCAGATGCAACATCTCCTAGTCCAGTTGTAGTTTCAAAAAAAATTGGAAGAACCAAAAGGTTTGGACCCACCAATGCCCTCTTACTAGGGGTTGTGGTACATCATCATCTAGCTGTCTAAACTTGTCTGCAAAACTGCCCTTACTCTACCCAGCATGTCATGCAAAATTTGTGTAATCAACATCATAACCGAAATGAAATTCTGTAAATAATTATTTGCAGAAATATTATGGCATCTCATCCTTTTGTGGCCACTTATGATGTGTTTCCAACGAGCTATGGTATATGAATGGTGCAAAAACTACATCCCCACACCTGGTGACCTGATATGCTTTAACCTTTTTTTTATCCATGTACTAGGGGAATATGGATTTGACATTGGTAGTAGACACATCCATATAAACCTGTCTCCATCTAATAGTGCCAATGATTGTATGAGATAACATAGAATACATCAATGTTTGGGTCATCATAGGGATTTTATGATTGAGAAATTTGAATCATACACATAAGATCATGTCTAGTGACACGTAAATTTTCCTTATTGGGAAGGACGGCGATATTTTGCAAAGTTTGCTCTAATTGCGCTATAGTGGCCTACAATCTCTGGAAAGTCTAATTATATGTCCTCTCCCTATCCTCGGGAGTATTACAAGAAGACCTATGTGAGGTCTTCTCTCTATCCAGGTGGACACTCTTCTTAGATTAATGATTTCTTGACCACTAGATGCCACGATCTAAAATATATGAAAATATATATGAATTTGCATGTGTACATATATTATAGAATTAAAAAAACAAGTACATGTGTATGTAAACAAGATGAATCATTGTAAAAATATTTTAACCATTCTAAACAAGATGACTCATTTTACAAACATTACTTTGAATATGTATTCTAATCATTCTAAAAAAGATAAACATTGTAAACATTACATAAACTAGAAAATGGTGATGCAACCCTTGATAGCTAGAAACAACAATATAAATCAAGATAAGACACTACAGTGAAACATATATACCTATATTGTGGCATCTAAGAGAATCAACATGTATAATGATTTTTACATCCCCTTAAGACATGTTCAATGGTTTTGACATGTTGGTTTTTTGGTGATTGATCAGGCAAGTAGTGTACACTTTTCTACAATTTGTGGGTTCAAGGAAACAACCCAAAAAAAAAAATTGGCTAACTCATCAAGCATTTTTTGGGTTGACTCATCAACCATTTCCCTAGGTTGGATCATCAACCCTTTCCCTCTCTAAGTTGACCCATCAAAAAAAATTAGGGTTATAGTTTTTTCTATAAGAAAAATGATGTTAGGGTTATGACTTGTTAGAGTGAAGAAGTATTGTAGCATTTGTAGTGGTATTGAGCTGCAAGGGATCGCTGGTTGTAATCGGTTGAAATTACTAGATAATAATATTGGAATCTATGTTTGATGGATGTACCACAAGATTGGGTGAACCATGTTAAATCTGTGTCTTCTTGTTCTACTTCTGTGTATTTTTTCCCTTTCATTATTGGTTATATTTGCATGTAACTGTTAGATTTATGTCTACTAATCCTAACAAGTGGTACCAGAGTAGGTTGTTTTCAGTTATCCTCTGCAGGAATGTCTCAAGGTTCAGTGGGAGTCTCATGGTTGAGTGGGGGTAATGGAAAACAAAATTGAAGGATGAGAATTTTATTGGGAAGATATTTCAGTTATGGAAAATGCAGATGGAGGACTATCTCTATCAGAAGGATTTGTGGTGGCCATTGGTAGGAATAAGCAAGAAAGTCACAACTATGTCTCAGGAGGATTGGGATATTTTAGATAGAAAGGAACTTGGTAGTAGTAATTTATGCCTGGCATAATCAGTGGAATTTAATATTACAAAAGAGAAGACAACTGAAGAGTTAATGGAAACCCTAGCGAAATTATATGAAAAGTCTTCTACTTCGAATAAGGTATTTCTTATGAAGTGTTTATTTAATATGAAAATGGTAGAAGGTGGGTTAGTTGTTGATTACTTAAATGATTTTAATATAGTTACCAGTCAATTATCTTCTGTTTATGTCAATTTTGATGAAGAAATTAGGTCTCTTTTGATTTTGTGTTCTTTTCCTGAAAGAAGGAATGAGTTTTAGTAAATTTGTTTCTGGTTCAAATACCCTAAAATTTGATGATGATGTTGGTGTTGTTCTGAGTGAGAAAATTTGAAGGAAAATCTCAGGTGGATCCACATCAGGTAGTGTTTTTAATGAAAAAAGTATAGGCATGTCAAAGGAGAGAGGAAGCAATTCTGGAAGATGTGGAAAATCACAAGGAAAATCAAAGGGCAAGAGGTCTCAATCCAAAGGAACAAATGATTATTGGTACTGTGGGAAACAAGGTCGTAGGAAGAAACATTGTTAGTCTCAGAAGAATAAATAAGGAGACAAACAAGAAGGCAATAAGGAGGCAAATTTGGTAAGTAACAAATTTGAAAGAGGATGTTTTTCTTCTTTCCCTTGAAAATGTTGATTATTCATGGGTTATAGATTCAAGGGCCTCAATTCATGCTATGCCCCATAGAATTTATTTTCTTGATTATATCCAAGGGGATTTTGGGAAGGGTTATTTGGGAGATAATGAGCCCTGTCAGATTGTTAGGAAGGGGAGAATTAAGATTAAGTTGCAGAATGGGAATCATTGGCTACTACAAGAGGTAAGGCAGGTTCTAAGGCTGAGTAGAAATTTAATTTCAGCAAGGCAGCTAGGTGATGTAGGTTTCACAGTTACTTTTAATGATAAAAATTGGAAGGTTTCAAAATCTTCCTTACTAGTAGAAAAAGTGATGACATGTAACTGATTGAATGTTTGAAGATGTTAAGTTGATCACCAAAATGCAGAAAGATAATGCAAGACATTAAATTAGTTAATGAACTGTATTGTCATTGATGTCAAATTGATATAATCTAATCGGTTATAATCAAAGTGTCAAAGACTTCAGAGAATCAGAGAGAAAAATATTATGCTTTCAGTAATGCATAAAAGACAAGCATTCAATAAGTGACTACAAACACCGACGGTTAGTGGAACCCAACGGACAGAGATAACTGAAATTTAAGTCACAGTGATGCCCGAGAAAAGGAACTGATGAGCATTACCGAAGAGTAGAAACAAAAGCATTACCGACGACCAGAATTATAGTGTTAACAAACAAGCAGAACTTTGTAGTGAAGCTCGAAGGATAGACAACCCCGATGGAGAAGCCCGAGGAGAACTGGAGTGTTGACAGAAGCTATCAAAGAGTTAAAACACTGAAGTTAACTGGAGTTCAGAAATGACAAAATATCTAGCTAGCAGAGCTATTAGTAGACTTAAATGGTTGTTATCATTGTTTTCATTGACAAGATAAATCCATAGATAAGTAAAGGATTTAAAGTTGTTTTATCCATTTAGAAAAGAGATTTCTTCGAGATAAAACAGGAGTAAAGCTTTAAATCAAGATTGGCTAAGATTGCGGATCATGCAAAGATCAAGAAAGTCAAGAACCTAGAAATGGTGATATCATGTCTATAAAGAGACAACTTAATTCATTATGAATTAAGGGGAGTGAATGAAAAAGAGGATGCTGAAGAGAAATTTATGAAGAACAACTTCATACATTCCTGATCAATCAAGTTGGGGAAAGAGCTAAAGATTTATGCAAACACCGAGAAATAGAGCATAGCATCACTGAGCAGAACAAAAGTGGAGCAAAGGTATTGAAAAGATATATTGATCAGAATGGTTTAATGAGATTACAATAGATCTAAAAATATGCAAGTATAAGTTGTATATGTGAAAATATCATTTATTGTTTTAGTTTAACCATTGATTTAGAAAGTCTCTTAACCGAGCAGGATTTAAAGATCCTCTCTATATTGAGATACATCCTAAGGAGTATCAAAAATTTTGATCATGAAGATAGCATGAGATGTTAGATACCATTTGACAAACTACACTGGGTTTGGTCATAGAAGGTAGCATAGAGATGCCCGATATCAAGTGATAAACTAATCTTTTAAATCCTCTAACAAGGTCACACCTAAATGTGTGTTTGTAACCTTTAACAGGGTTGGCTCTTCATCGGGCTCACTTCCAAAGATTGAAAATTTTTGGTTACCAGTCCCAAGTGGTTTTTCCCTTAACAGGGTTTCCACGTTAAAAATCCATGTGTCAATGTGTTTATGAGTCATTACTTTAGTGTTTTGCATTACACTTAACTAATCTGGATTGATCGATATACACTAATCTATTTACTATTTTTGGTAAATGAAAGACTTCTATTCGGTAAACATTAAGAAAAAGGTTTAAAAGATAACTCCGAGTAGTGGTTACTTGATAAGTATATTTGAAGGCATACATCTTGTAGGACTGAAGATAACTAGAGGCTTAATATTGTGGTACTAATTTTTTGGGTTGATTAATTGGAATATTTTTTAGGCCATTGATTCAACCCNCCCCCCCCCCCCCCCCCTCTTAGTTATTTCTAACAAAAAAGGTGTGAAAGTAGGAACCTTATATCTTTGTACAGGTCTCATTGTTCCTTCTACTTTAATTGTTATAGAGAAAAGTCAAAGTTCAGGAACAGTTTCTACAGTTGAGCAGGTAGAACATGAAACAGTCATTGTAGATTTTGAAACAACACCATGGCACAAAAGACTTGGGCACATGAATGAAAAAGGTATGAAAGTACTTCATTCAAAGAAAGTCTTAGCATTTCTAAAATGTGTCAATATGAATTTATGTGAAAGTTGTGTATGGAGAACAAAAGAGAGTTAGTTTTCTGAAGGGTGGGAAGGAAAAGTAAGATGATAAATTGGAGCTTGTGCATACAAATGTATGGGGAATAGCTGAAGTATCTTCCCTTTGTGGATCTCTATATTATATTACATTCATTGATGATGCAACTAGGAAATTATGGATTTATTTCCTCAGGCAGAAATCTTATGTATTTGAAACTTTTAAAAAATGGAAAATATTGGTTGAGAATGAGACTGGTGAAAGACTAAAATGTCTCAGATCTGATAATGGTGGTGATTATTGCAAAAAATAATTTGAATATTATTGTTCCTCTAATGTTATTCGTAGGAAAAAAATAGTTCCAAGGACTCCACAAGAAAATGGAGTGGTTGAACACATGAAGAGCATGCAAGGACTATGAGGTTACATGTTGGGCTTCCCTTAAACATGTGGGAAGAGACTAAAACCATTATTTTATATTTAATTAATAGAGGTCCCCATACTCTTTTGGTTTGTGGTATTCCAGAGGAAGCATTGACAAATAAGGTGAGTTATTCTTTTCTTAGAACCTTCGGTTGTGAAGCATTTTCTCATATAGATTCTAAAAATAGAACCAAGTTGGAAGCTAAATCAAATAAATGTGTATTTTTTGGACATTTATGAGTTACGCTATAGACTTTTGGATTTTGAGAATCATAAAATTGTGAGAAGCAGAGATGCCATATTCAATGAGAAAGTATTGTACAAAGATCAGTTGCGGAAGCATGAGAAGAAAGAAAATGATTATGTAGTGTTGGATTATACTTTTAAAGATGATGTTCCAGTGGTTCCTCATGATCCACAACAAAAAAAAAAAATAGTAAATACCACAAACTCCAGTGAATGTTAGACGATCTTCAAGGATAAGTAGACCTCCTGACATGTTTTCTCCCTCTTTGTATTGTGTTTTATTTATTGATGTTGGTGAACTAGAATGTTATGATGAAGCCATGGAGTTGGATACCAAGGTTTAGTGAGAGGAAGGAATGATAGAATAAATGGAATCCTTTTTTAAAAATTAGACTTGTGAATTATGCAAGTTGTCTGCAGATAAAAAGGCTTTACACAACAAATGGGTTTGTGGGATGAAAGAGGAGAATGGAGGTAAGAAAATATTTAAAGCTAGGTTAGTTGTAAAGGGGTTGATTTTGATGAGATCTTTTCTCCAGTTGTAAAAATGACTTTTATTCATACTATTTTAAGTATTGTGGCTGCTAAAGATTTTCATTTGGAACAACTAGATGTGAAAATTGCCTTTCTACATGGTGATTTGGAGGAGGAGATATATATGGAACAATCCCAAGGATTTGAGGTCACAGGTAATAAAAAAAATTTATGTAGATTAAAGAATATTTTATATGGCTTGAAACAAGCACCTTGGAAATTGTATTTAAAATTTGATAGTTTTATAACTAAGCACGACTTCAATAGGTGTAATTCTGACCATTGTGTTTATTTTAAGAGGTTGGATAATGATCGCTACATTATTTTATGTTTATATATTTTGATTATAGGTAAAAGAAGGTTTTGAAGGGGCCTTGAAACCCTTTACAAACAGATTTTGATGGGCATTTGGAACCCCACTAAAAAAAACATTGCAATAGATAAAACAGCTAAAACTAGCAGCCCAAAACTGCCAACCAACAATAGCAAAAAAAGAAGAAGCATTAAAAAAGCAGCTTCCAAGTAACCATAAATGAAAGCCTAAGCCTCACATCAAAAATATTACAAAGGTTTTAAGGCTCCCCAAACCATTATCCAGGGTTTTGACATGGATCCCTAAACCAATAGGGTCAACCAAGAGATTTCTCACAAAATAAAGATCAGAAAGGAAACAGTCTCCACTAGATGACCAACCAGTCCCAAAACTAGCCTTCACCCATAATAAAAAAAAACCAGCTACCAGGATGGGCTCTTTAAAATTTTTAGCATCCACCCACAAACTACTAACAACAACCAGCAAAAGGAAAGCACCTAAAATCACAAAAGGAGGGAAACAAGAGATTCCCTCACCCACAACAGAGGAATCAAACCTGATTCCCAAAACCAAGACCACCTGCATCATAAGAGATAAAATTTGGCATTCTCCAGCATTATGTTGGCACCATTATGCAGGCCTCTTATCCTTAACATGATATGACTCTTCCCCCAGCCACTTCCAACATGGAAACTAGCCACACAAGAATCAACCAGAGTGGGAGTAATTCTTTCAGATTTCACTGGTATGATCATCGAGGGTTTTTTCATGGACCCCACATCATGAAAACACCTTCATCCTATTAGAGGATCTTCCCAACTTCTATTCCCAATGTCTCCAAAGGAAATCCACCCCACCTCAATAGGAGTGAACCCCACCTCAATAGGGTAATTTGAAGACACACCAGCAAGAGGGAAAAAGAAACCTTTGTCGATCCCCAGGATCGGAAGGAGAAAGGGTCGGATCTAATCCAAATATATCAGACACTTATTCACCACCAAGGGGGGGACTCAACCTCCATAGGAATCCACATGGGTAAAGAAAGGAAAATGTTAGAATAATCCTCAGAATGCATGACAGGAGTAACCCAAACTTCCTAAAATTTAGAAGACCATCCAACCATCGATCGTTGCTCCAAAAGGTAAACTGTGAGAGTATAAGAGAAGTAACTAGATATCCATCCTAAAGACCCCAATAGGGCCTTCACACAGTATCCTAAAGACCCTGTCAGGGCCTTCACATGCCAAAAGACCCAAGCCCAAAAACACTTTCCATACAGGCCTCCGAAGGTAGTCAAAAAGAACCCAGCCTAGGAAATATTTGGCTCCAACCAAGCACTTGACCTACACCTTTGGGCTATCAGACATTCTCTATTCCCACCAAAGGAAATCCAATGCCATGATCATTCTTCCCCCAAGGTTTTATCCAACTCACAACCTCTTTCATACTGCAGCCGCATAGAGCTCAAGAGAGCATGCAGACACTAGACATGGGAAGGAAGAAGGTTCAAAGAGCCGCAAAGAATATCAAACACAACATGGGTTTCATCATCCCCATCCCCATCCTCAGCACCATCTCCTCCATCCTGTTTCATAGAGAAGTCATCTGTACTAGCGCTTGATCCTATAGAAACCCTAGCTCCACAAGCCCCTCTATTCATGCACATGCGTGCCATTTGAAGAAGGATCTAAAATGGATCACGTAAGAGAGTTAAAACAACAGCTAGAAAAATAATTTTCTATGAAGGATTTGGGGGCACAAAAACAAATCCTTGGTATGACAATTTTTTGAGATAGGAAGAACAAAAATTGACTCTATCATAAGCTGATTATGTTGAAAAGGTGTTGCAGAGATTCTCCATTGAGAATGAAAAAGCTGACAACACACCTTTGCCTAGTCATTTGAAATTGACTAAGGAGATGTGTCCAAATACACAAGAGGAGGAAAAAATGTCCAAAGTACCCTATCCTTCAGTTGTAGGCAGTTTAATGTATGTCATGGTATGCACTAGACTTGATATTGTACATGTTGTAGTTGTTAGTAGGTATATGAGTCATCCTGGAGTTGAGCATCAAAATGCGATAAAATGGATTCTCAGATACTTGAGAGGTACATCCAACAAATGTTTATGTTTTAGGGGCCCTAGTACTGATTTACAAGGCTATGTTGACTCAAATTTGGCAAGAGACATTGATACCAGGTAGAGTACAATAGGATATGATTTTACTGTCGATGGCACAGCAGTGAGTTGCATATCTAGGTTACAAAAGGTGGTTTATTTATCCACCATAGAGGTAGAGTATGTAATTTCAACAGAGGCAAGAAAGGAGATGATATGGCTACAATCCTTCAAGGAAGAATTGGGAAAAACATAGGTTAACAATTATTTGTTTACAGATAGATCTTGGAAAGAATTATGCCTTGCATTCAAACACAAAATGCATACAGTAGAGGTATCACTTCATTTGATCAGTATTGGGTGATGAAAGGTTAAGGCTAGAAAAGATACACACAAATGAAAATCCAGTGGATATGTTTACAAAGGTAGTGACAAGGGAGAAGTTGAACTCCTCTTCATCTTAGGTTGGTCTTCATGACTAAAATAATAAAATAAAATAGAAGGGTCCAGGGTGTTTCCTTCCAGTGGGAGCTACAAGGGTAGCGATATTTCTATAGGATCAATCTCCAAGTGGGAGATTGTTTAGTGTGGAGCCTAATCAGTTTCCAAGTGGGAGATTATTGGTTTGTGGTGACTGATCAAACAATTACTATACACTTTTTTGCAATTCATGGGGTTAGGGGAAACGACCCAAAAAAAAATTGGTGAACTCATCAAACATTTTTTAGGTTGACTCATCAACCATTTCCCTAGGTTGAATCATCAACCAATTTCCTAGGTTGACCCATGAAGCAAGTTTTAGGGTTAGGGTTTTTTCTATAAGAAAATTGGTGGTAGGGTTATGGCTTGTTAGAGTGAAGAATTATTGTAGCATTTGTAGTGTATTGAGCTACAAGGGATCGCTAGTTGTAATTGGTTAAAATTACTAGATAATAATATTGGACTCTCTATTTGGTGGGCGTAACCCAAGATTAGGTGAACTATGTTAAATCTTTGTTTTCTTGTTCTACTTGTGTGTGCTTTAATCCTTTGTAGTATTGGTTATATTTGCATGTGATTGCTAGATTTCTATCTACTAATCCTAACATGACATCCCCTTAAGGCATGTTCAATAGTTTTGATAGCCCCTTAAGACATGTATAATGGTTTTGACATCCCCTTAAGACATGTTCAATGGTTCAATGGATTTGATAATGTTTCAATATGTATGCTTTTATGTACATGTATAATGTTGATATATATGCTGTGATGGTTCAATGGTTAGATAAGTTCATTAAAAACATGAATTTAGGGTTTAGAGTTTAGAGTTTAGACCTATTTTTTTCTAATAGACCATTTACTATAGTTTTCTTATGCAATAATATAACATTAAAAAAAGATTTAAAACATTAAATTTAGCCATTTAATCTAAATCATTTACCCTAAATATTATATAAACATTGAAAAAATTAAATTTACTAAATAAATTTAAAAATAACCATTTTTCAATAATAAAATATTAAAAAAATATCTATTACATATAACATTTTAAAAAATTAAAAAAGGTGGTCGAATCTTACTCGACCAAAAATCTCCTTAGTCCATCTCCCGCTCCAGCAAGCTCACGGGTTGCAAATGAGGGGCTAATGAAGCGCAACAAGTTTTTGTATTAGGGGGGTTTTGGTCGAGTACAATTCGGTCAAATCTGGTTCGGCTAAATCCCCCCTGCACCCGTCCTCCACGTAGGTTCCACATAGTGCCATGTATGTTTGCTCCATCAGATTCAGCTGAATCTTACTCGGTCGAATCATACTCAACTGGATTAGTCGACTTAGCCTAAAGTATGATAGAGGTATGTACTTTTAGCCAAAAAAGATTACATAAATTGGTTTCCCTAACAAGGGGAGTTTATAGATAGAGATATTTTCTTTTTGATATACAATGAAGTTGTTGGTTGCAGATTAAAAGGGGGAGTAAAATTATTTAATGTCCTATGTCCTTTATGTCAAAGGGGGAGACAAAAAAATAAATTTTAGATGTTTGTCATTGGTGTTGCCATCAATGAAAAAGGGGAATATTGTTAGCACTATACTTTGTGTTGTAGTTGATCTCAACTTTTGGTGACATTTATGTCAACTTGTTGAGGATGAGAAGTTGTTGATGTAGAGAAGTTGAGATTATTTATTGGTGAAGAAGATTTGAAGAATTCTATGTAGAAATAAGTATCTGATGATTGAAATAATGGGATGATTGCTTGAAGGGTAGTAAGTGGTTAGTATTTTGTATTCAGATGGTCTGATGTTGATTCTAAGGTAATTTAAGGTATATCCAAAAGATGGAAGTATGACAGGCTTGAATATGAAGGAAACATATTGTAGAATCGAGTAGAATGAGTTGGTTTGGATAAGTAATGATTTAGTATGGTTGTTTGATATGGTTTTAATTGATGTCAACACACTATTGCATGGATATCAATAAGTTTTCTATGCAGTTGTGCTAAGAATATTATTTTGCATATTCTTTATGTTCCATATGATAATGACGAGGTTTTGGCATGTTGTTGAAAGATGTTTGAAGTTAGTAAATGTAGGTTTTTGTGCTTCAGATTGAAAAATAGTGGAATTGGTATTTATCTAAGTAAGATTGTGATTAACTATATTTTTGTATGAAATGCATGCTTCACATTTCTCCGCATGATGGTTTTTGATGGCATTATTTTGGGACTAAAGCTTTAATTTCCTTAGATTCATTCATTTCAGTTGGCATAAGAGTTTGAATTTCAGAGACATGGTTTCAAAATTTTATGGTGTTTCTACTCTAGGTTTGGTTGACCTCGTGTGTTTACACTTCAATTGATTGTCTTGGTGAATGCAAGATGATATGTAATTTGTATGATAATATGCTTGGTCCTAAATAAGGTGTGTTATGGTTCACTTCTCAATCCTTTCCACTGTGGGAATGGTTAGTGCTGACCTAATTCAAATTATGTTTGATAATATGTTTGACTGATAGTGGGAGACTCTACAACTGTCAAAATGGTATAAATAAAGGATGAGTGTGGCATGTGTATATACTTGTTCAAGTTCTATGCAAGATTGTGTGTGTGTGATGAGGATGTAAGAAAGAGGTTATATCTCCTTGTATGTATGAAGTAGTGTGAAGTGTGTTGCAAAGTAGTGTGGACTTTAATGTGTTAAATACCTAAAGTAGTGAGCCAATGGTGTATAAAAATATTTTAGGTGTATATTAGTGGTGGATCCATTTAATTTTATCCTTCTTCATCTAGGAAGTGATTCCTACGACACTAAGCCCTTTGGCAGTGATCATTTCTTTGTAATCCATGTTAATAGATGTTCATATATTTGAGAATTAATCTTCTCCATAATTTTTCCCTTGACAAGGTTTTCCACATAGATCTGGTGTTCGTGGCTTGATGGTTTTTGTGTTTTTTATGTTTACATCTTAAACGATTAAAGTAAGTTTGGTGGAACTATTTAAAAGTTTATTGGTTTTGTGGACAACTGATTCAACCCCCTCTTAGTTGTCTTGCACATTCAATAATTGGTATTAGAGCTTTGGTTCCTTGATTAGAAGCTTAATTGATTAAGGAGATCCTAATGGCAC
This sequence comes from Thuja plicata, assembly GCA_018584345.1. Taxonomy (NCBI): domain Eukaryota; kingdom Viridiplantae; phylum Streptophyta; class Pinopsida; order Cupressales; family Cupressaceae; genus Thuja; species Thuja plicata. The sequence goes on along the minus strand of MU223303.1, from coordinate 65,600 downwards.
ACAAAATGACACTCCCTACTTTTCATGAATCTAGTTGTTCTTATTAGAAGGTGCAAATGTGAGGAAATATGGTATCTCTCAGTTATAAGACCTGGAACATTGTGGACAATTAATATGTGAAACTGACAAATGGGTTGAACACTTCAAATGAAATTGAAGCATATGAAGACAATGAAAGAGAGAGGGATGCAATTTTTAGTGCTTTATCTAAAGATTAATTAACTAATATTGTATCTTTGAAAATTTCTCATGATGTTTGGGAAAAGTTGAGAAGTACTTATGAAGAAAAAAGTATGGTCAAACAAGCTAAGTTGCAAAATATTAAGGCTAAGCATGAAATCTTGTTGATGGAAGAAGATGACAATATAACAAGCTACCTGTAGAAGATAGATGATGTGGTGAATGAGATCAAAGGACTTAGTGGCAATGTAGAAGAAAATGATGTTGTGCAAAAGGTACTCAGAATCCTTACCAATCCTTATAGTTCTAAAGTATTTTCTATAGAGGAAGCTTGGAATTTTAATTAGTATATGTGTGCACGGAAAAGTGTAAGGCTAAAATCAAATCCAACAGTCAATTAAAACACTCAAACTACACTAACCAAACAACATGAAGATAAGCCAACAAAGTGAGAAAAAACAAACAAAAAGACAATGCAAACCTCAACAAACCCAATGAAGAGCTCCCTTTTTTGTGTAGATTTTCCCAAGATTTTGTACTTTATGTGTACTCAATAGTGCTCAAGCTCTTTGAATGCACAACATATGTTCACATTCGGGCTCCAAATGGGGACATCTTGTTTAATGATAGTCTGCACAGTTTATTTGAAGAGGATAAGATCAAGTAGACAGCTGGTTTGATTGTCAAGATTCACAGCAGAAGATCAGATATGGAAAATTCTATGGAGTTCATTTTATGATGTGTTTTGTGGTCCCTTAGACTGATGGTCTCGTGGACATCATTAAAATTCTTCACTCGTTCATTTATTTATGAAACTTTTCATGCTGATTTAACTTAATTTTATGTTATTGTGGGGGATTTGTCGTATCCCCAAAGGACGAGCTTAAACATAATACACTAAGCATTGACGCTTAGTGTGGGCCCCCCAGACTTCTATTTCTGTTCGGTTTCCTGTCGCTCTCCTATGATTCTCTGCAATGACCGTCACTACTACTGATAATTTTGAATCAATTTTTTATTCCCTCCCACCCAATCTTCTACCTGTGCATTTCCACTTTAATATAGCGTTTGCTCCTTCATATCATTTTTAATCTGTTAAGATGCTCTGAAGGTTTTGACTATGATTTTTCCCTCGACTTCCCAAGCTTTAAATATTGTCTGATGTCATTACCTATCTTGTGTGCAATGTGTGAGAGGAAGATTCCCTAAGGATAAGATATCAAAGTTGTTCCTTTGCTTGTTTAGATGCCATATTCTGGTAGACATGTATGCAAAATGTGAAAACACACGCACGCACACACACACTGCGCATGAATTGTTTCACCATACGCCTCAAAGAAATGTGGTATCGTGGAATTATTTGATTGTAGGATATGCATAAAATGCATTTGTTGAAAAGGATTCAAAAAATTTCAACCAAATGTGATTAGTAGGTGGAAACCTTGATTCCTCAACCTTTGCCAGTATCATCCCAGCCCGTGCGAAAATGGGAGCTTTAGAACAGGGTATGGACATCCATTATCGCTTAAATGACAGAGGAATGCTGCAACTGCCATGGTAGACATGTATGAAAAATGTGTTAGCTTCGACAAGGCACGTACACTGTTTGAAAAAGTGTCTCAAAGAATTATTTGACATAACCCCATGATTTCAAGATATGCAAAATGTGGAAGCATAGGAAAGGGACGACAATTGTTTGACAAAATGCCTCAAAGAAATATGCCCTAATGAAACGTTGATTGCAGGATATTAGCAGAACAGGTTGAGGATGTATTCTAAGGTTCATGGAGTGCTAAAACAAATTCAGTAAAATAGTTTCTATCTAAAATATATCTTGCCAAAATATTTTATTGAATTCATAAATAATTATATATTTATGAATCAGGAAATCATGAAAATCAAATTAGATTTTATATTTTATTATTGTAAATCTTAATAGTCATTAAGAAATATGTCAGAAGTCAAAACAAGTAAACATGATTTTGATGGACCAAGTTGGACTAATGTAGAGATATAGATTCATCTTTCAATCATTTATCATTGTTGAATTTATATGTATTATTAAATATTTTTTTATTGTTTTGTGTATAATTATTACTTCATTTTTTATGACAATTTAATATCTAAATATAGGAGGATAGTCATGGAAGCTTAGGGATGCTAAAAAAATGTCATGGAGTGCATGAAATATAGGTGAATGATTGTCATGAAATCATACATTAATGAATTCTTTTCATTAATATTTCACTTGAATATATAGTATATATAGAAAAGAAATTCATGGACCTTTGAATAAGTATATAAAAGTCGATCAAACATTTTTTATGGTTATGTTTTTTATATACAAAGAGAAAGTCAAGAATCTCATCTTCATTTTCTTCTTCTTCAAAACTACCATCACTTTCTATTTCTATATGTATCACCTTCCTCATCATCTTCCTTGATGAGAAGTCATTTATTTGTATGATTTCTTTGGAAATTTAATTTTAAATTGACTAAATCTAGCTATATAATTTGAATACTTTCTTACATGTGATATCCTTGACCATGACCACCAATTACTCTGGCTTGACTTGCATCTTCATTTTTCTCACATCTTTTTCCTTTTTGATACAAATGACGACTTTGAAATACCTAGAAAAATTCCTTGACTATAATTTGTTACGATACCAACTTCCATTGTATCCTCATATTGCTCACCTTCATTGTACAACACCTACTCCCCCTCCATCCACCCACCACCTCCAAGCATTCTCTCTTTTTAGATTAAGATTCAACTATGATTATGCTTATAAATTTTGTTGCAACTCGTTGGTCTATGCACCAATTAAGATTATTCATTTTAATTTTTTTTCAATTTATTACTAGATTATTAAGCGATTTTTTTACATTCATATTTAGTACAATTGTTTTATTCTTTTATTGCCTTCTTTCTTTTGTGTGCTTGTGGTCTTATCACATTTGTTATAAATTTTGAGTGTTGGTAAAAAATTCATATTTGCAAAATGGTATTATTGAAAAATATATTTTAAAGATTGTTATAGAAAGAAGGAAGACCTATAATAATTGCCCCTTGGCTACTACTAATTAATTAAAAACTAATTCTAACTTAGGTGGTCAAACATCTTCCATCTAACTTAGAAATTGTGCCTTTATAATTTTTACAGTTCCACAATCATGGAAACAAATCTACACCACCATTCACATGATTTCTAAAAATTTGTACAAACTCTCAAGGTTAGGGAAATCCCTAGATCTAAACCTAAACCTTGAGGGATCATTTTACGATGACCCTACATAGATGTCCTTTTTTGGCAAGTAGTGGCTCTATATTTTATACACCAATGATAGAGAGAATTTGTCATCTCTTCTTCTATTATATTTATAATGACACTTTTAAATAATCACTATTTATTTTAACATATACTTTGAAATTGGTCTAATTATAATAGAATGATGATAAACACATTACAATCAAGTGTTGGTTCCATATCAATCATTATTATACAAAACACAACCACATGGGAATCACATCACTCCAACATCTCATTTTCACAAAGTGGTTGGTTCAATTATACATCAATTAACACACACGGTGACTAGCTCATATGTACATGATAGGCACAATAGCACTTGACTAGACCAGACACACAAAAAGTACAATAGTGAGTAGCTCATGCACACATCAATAAAATGTGAATAAATTAAAATCACATGTAATAAAATCAACTAGTAAAATGGAAGTGGATATAGTTGATGAACTACAACTGATTGAATATTTGAAGATGTTAAGTCGATGATCATGCAAGGCATTAAATCAGTTAATATATTGTATTGTCATTGATGTCAACCTAATATAATCTGTATGGTCATGAAATACTTCCAAAGACTTCAAAGAACCGATGAATCAAAAGGCTATACTATCAGTAATGCATATAAGTCAAGTATTCACAAAGTGAATGTATACACCGACGGAGTGCACACCGATGGTCGGAGTAAAAGAGAAAATTCACAGTGTTACCCGACGAGAAAATGCACAGCATTACCGATGAGCAAAGTCACAGTGTTTCCCAATGAGCAAAGAAAAGAGTAACCCGATGGAAAGAATCATAGTGTTTCCCGACGGACGGAGATCCAGAAGACAACTGAAGTCACACTGACAGAATAGTCAGTTATCACCGATGACTAACTGAAGTGTTGATCAACATAATAAAGAGTTCAGAAATGACAAAATGCTTAGCTGTCAAGAGCTATAAATAGACTTAACTAATACTTATCATTATTTTAATCGACAAGATAAAGCCGAGGATAAGTAAAGGATTTAAATTTTCTTTGTCCAGTTGGAAAGAAGATCTCTATGAGATAAAACTGGAGTTTTTCTTTAAATCTAATTGGCAAGAATTGTGGATCACGCCAAGAATCAAGAAAGCCAAGAAATGGTGAATCATGTCTATAAAGAGACAACCCAATTCATTACGAATTGTGGGGTGAATAAGAGAAGAGAGAATAGATGATGAAGAGATTCTGAAGGAGAAGAAAGTCTTCATTCAGACCTAATCAACAAGCTGAGGAAAGAGCTAGATTCTGCAGACACCGACGACCAGTGAAACAGCATCACAAAGCAGAACAATTTGGAGCAAAGTTATTGAATTGATTATATTGATTAGAGAGGTAATGCACTTACAATAGATCTAAAAATCTGCAATATAAGTTGTATGTGTGAATAGGTCACTTTAATGTTTTAGTTTAACCATTGAAGCATCAAGTCTCTTAACCGAATAGGACTTAAAAGTCTTTTATAATTGAGATACATCTCAAGGAGTATCAAGACGTTTGATCATAGAAAGTAGGATTGGATATTCCTGATACCTATTGATAGGCCAAGTGAGTGTTTGATCAAGGATGGTACCATTAGATGCCAGATACTAGGTGACAAACTATCTTTTAAATCCTCTAACAAGGTCACACCTAACAGTGTGTTTGTAACCTTTAACAAGGTTGGCTCTTAAACAAGCTCACTTTAGAAGAGTGAAAATTTGGGGTACCGGTCCTAGTGGTTTTTTCCCTTAATAGGGTTTCCACATTAAAAATCCATGTTTCATGTGTTTATGTTTCATTACTTTATTGTTTTACATTTCACATATGTTATTCTGGATTGATCGGTATGTTAGCACTTTTTCTTGCAACACTTACCTAATGATGACAGTATCCCTGGTATACTCTGATGCAACCTCTTTTAGGCAAGAGAAAGGCTAATTTCTAAGGATTGGATAATATCCTTCTTCATTTTTGAGCTCCACAGACTCAGGCAGGTTTTACCTTTTAAAGATTACTGATATTTCAGTCTATGTATTCGGTGGATTGTTTCATTCACTGATTATGAACCAAAAACCTCACTGTAACAACTTATAGAACACTTTAATGATTGCAATGACTAGTTTGAAATAGAGTACTATAAGCCAGGCTATGGTTTTGAGAACATAAACCAGTGAGACAAGGATTTGCATCCTTCTTCCTTTTGTTTTCAGGAGGGATAACCTAATGATTCACTCTCTAAGGAATCAACAAAATGGACAATATCCTGCTAATATAAGTCCTTGATGAGTTCAGCTCATTTGCTCTAAAAACTAGATGAAATTGATTAATTTGTGTATAACTGAATGGAAAAAACACTTACTCAGCAAACTCTAGATCAGTGCCTATTCCTTGGGCAAAGACTCAATGAAAACATCTATCAACAATAGGAAACTAATGCAATACTGAAGAATGCCTTACAAACTTCATACAATCCAGATTGGATGCCTTACAAACAATCTTCTCAACTCAATACTTCTTCATCAGATCTTCACAACTATGTCCTGCTCTCTGAAATCATTTACAAAATTTAACTCTCTCCTTGAGAAAGACTCACAAATGATTAGACACACTACCTTGTAGTAGGTATATTTTATATGCCTTACAAATGAACTATACTAGAGCATAAACCATAGTTAAAAGAGACAAGACAATAATGAATAGGAACTGCACTGTATTCTCATTAATCCAAGTTGTTTCCAGATATCCAGATAATAAACTCAAAAAGTAAACATGACAAAGAAGTATGCTTTACAAATAGAATTCTTCAAACCAATGGTAACTTGTACTTAACCAAGCAAATATAGGAACAAGAACAAGACCAATAACAGAAATAGGAACCTGAAATCAGAACCCTCTTAACAGAAAAGAGAAGAGAATAAATAAGAAGAGAAGAAACCCTAATCTTTCTGAGATATTGACATCTGTCCCTCTTCTTAAAATTTGATTTTTTTACTCATTCCTTCTTTTCAAAATATCTGAACCTTCTAGATGACTCCACAAATATGAGAAAATATCTGATTTTGTCTTCAAAATATCTTTGATGTCTGAGAAAATATCTGCTCACAAAACCTCCTAGAAAGCTCTTTCAAATCTGACCTTTTCTTCTATCTCTGAAAAATCTGATTATCTTTCTGTTTATAAAAATCTCCAGGAATGTATATTTCTGATATTTGAGATAAATACATTGAAAACTCTACATATGAACATTTCAAACTTTGCACATATTTAAATTCTTTTGAAAACTTTATTTTCTGCACTATAAGCCCAGAAGTCACCAGAAATTGACATGTGGTGCCCTCTTATTCGCTGCCATAAACTGTGCCCTTAGCCTCGGTTAGATTTTTCCTCTTTGTCTCTAAGTCTCACAAGATTTTCACTAACCATGATCACATCCGGCGACCACGCGACAACCACAGTCTCATAGTCGCGAGCAATTTTTACCTCATCTGTCAACCCTGGGTGACCTCGCGACTAACATCCGGCGGCTAACTCCATCTGGTGACCATGCGACCAGTGGCTACCTCCATGTCGCAGCAGTCATTTTCCTCTTCTGGCTACTTCGCGACTAACCGCTAGCAGTTAGTCACCAAGTCTTGGCGGTTAACTTTGTCATCTTCTGACTGCGCGACTAACCGCTAGTGGCTAGTCACCAAGTCTCTGAATCCTGGCAGTCTATTGCAATTTTTCTCTTGACTGAGCGACTGGAACCTCTCACGACCATGCGACTGGAGCCAAGTGTCCATTTTCATCAAAATTTACCTTCCTTCATTTTTAGGCACAAAAACCAAGGCGATTAAATGACTGAGCACACGCAGATAGCCTCCTCACCTTCCTTCAAATTATTATGTTAGCATCTTTGCATATAAACATTTTAGATTTCAACTGAGGCATGAATGTGGGACAATGGGTTTTCAATTTTTAAAGTGATTTTCAAAATTTATCTCAAAATTTAGTGTACCGCCCATGTCTCCATTCCTTCAGCCCTCTAGGACCCACCAAGAGCCTCTGGGCTCTCTTATTTACCTTTAAAGAAAGTGTTTTGGTATATAAAGATCAAAAATGGCCACAACAGAGTGAATGTGGGATATTTCACTTTCACTGTTTTCAAGTTTTTAAACAACTTCTATGAATGTTGCTCATTAATGGTGACATTTTTTTGCAAATGAAGACCATGAATTTGTTCAATGGGTCAAAATGCCCCTCCCTATGGTTTTACTTCTGCAAATTTGACTTTAAAACCTTCAAAAAACTTCAAATTATTCCACCAAAAGCTATCGCATATTCTCTGGTTTCATATTGCAGAAATTCAAAACAAAATATTACTTAAAAAGTCTTCCTTCCTCCTATACTTGCGCAAGCTGCAATTCTGGTTTTATGTGTTGTCTAACTCCTCCAACATGTTGCGCAACTTTCCTCTGTATGGTTGGCATTGATAAGTTTCCTTTAAACTTTATACAGTCTGTAAACTAGCGCAGACTTCAATTGCATTTTGCAAGTTTTAGTTTTTCTTTTAAACTCCACTGACAGCTCTTCAATATGCTACGCAGCCTGCTGGAAATGTTATTTGCAAAGTAGTTTATATTTAATGTTTTAAATAAATCTCCAACTTCCCTCCTTTGCTACTTGCGCAGGAAACAATGCATTGAAGTTTACAGTTTTAATGTTAAAAACATTGCTAATTCCCTCTCTGTCTGCACAGCACACCATGCATCACTCTTGGTCAAATAGTTCATGTGCCCTGCCTGTGCTTCTCCACCAAATGTTATCGCAGACTGCTGGCAATGGAATTTACAATCTGCAAGCTTTACTTTTAAAACCTCCAAAACCTCTTCTTCATTTGCTGCGCATTTTACTTAGCAATTGATATGCCTTGCAACTTTTCACTCCTCCTATATTTTTCAATTTGATTTAATTCATAACCCTTTAAAAATCCCCTTTTGTCTACACAGCCCATACTTATGTTGGGATTATTATTTGTTGAGTTCAAATGCATTTAAAACCTTCATGTCCCTGCGATGATCTATCATTTTCCTTATGCTATGGAGACCATGCTGATTCTTCACCTCTTATATCAACAGTGACAGCTGCACCATTACGAAATCCACAAAAAATCTGATTTCCAAATTGGTCAAATTGTTCTCTTCATACAAATGTGAAATCAAAGTAACAGGCAAGAAAAGTAATTCTTCATTTCTGAAGACATTAAGTGCATCTGACAACATTATAGACTGTTCCCATGTGAAAATTTGAGATGCCCTCTATGAATACACCCCTCAAAGTCAGATGATGCCATCATCACATTATATGCACTTTTAAATATGTAACTAGGATTATCACCAAGCTCAAAAAACTCCAAATTTCATAGCATCATTTACATTCTGCACATATTCTGTATGGCAAAACTTTATTTCATTTTGTTATAAATAAACTACAATGGATTCTTGCTCCCCTTACATTTTCTTAGATATTCAATTGCCTCATGGTAACTTGAATCAATGAAATGGTCTTGACAGCTTTGGTCGGAATTACAATCACCCTTCCCATTAGCACTTACATAAACCCAGAAATAAGATGAACCATGGAAATTCACCTAGAGAGATTCTTATATTGTGACCTTGAAATATTCCTTTTTTTTCTAATTCTATAGTTATAAGCTTTCTTGGAACACTCTCACAACCTGTTTTATTCAAATATTCAAATTGTTCAATTGTAAGCATGATGATCAAACCTATGATCATCTCTCATCCTCAATTTTCTTCCAATAGCAAATGGCCTTGGGAATAGGCATTAAAAACTGACTGAAACAGGTAATCTGACTCTGGCATTCGGCAAAATGATTCATTGATTACCATTGAATATACATGTAGAAGGACTTCACCAGATTTTTCTTCAGGCACAAGATATAACAGTGCAAACTTAGCCTTTCAGAAAACTACATAGGTGCAAATGCTGAATCACCATAAATTTCATCTGGATCAACCATTGCAAAAACATTGAAACAAGCTTTGAAATTTCACCATTAGGTCAAATAATACACTTATATGCAATGAGCATGATGCCCTGATTGGTTCTTGAAAACATATTTCAGACAGAAAGATATCACTCTTGCAAAATGGTCATTCTGAAAACTTAATTCTGTTTTGCACTGTCAACTGCATAAAACACCTTTGAAACTGAATTCATAGGGTCATCAAAAAGATCTTTCAGAA